>VMBQ01003413.1:41648-75802 GCA_007657795.1 Dreissena rostriformis
CTAGGTCATAGGGTCAATAAGTGCATTTTCAAAGGGGCCGCTTTGTCGTGTCCGGACTCTAATTCAAATTGTATTCATCCGATCTTCACCAAACTTGGTCAGCAGTTGCATCTAGTTGATATCTAGGCCAAGTTCGAATATGGGTCATGCCGGGTCAAAAACTAGGTCATAGGGTCAATAAGTGCATTTTCAAAGGGGCCACTTTGTCCGGACTCTATTTCAAATTGTATTCATCCGATCTTCACCAAACTTGGTCAGCAGTTGCATCTAGTTGATATATAGGCCAAGTTCGAATATGGGTCATGCCGGGTCAAAAACTAGGTCATAGGGTCAATTAGTGCATTTTCAACGGCGCCACTTTGTCCGGACTCTAATTCAAATAGTTTTCATCCGATCTTCACCAAACTTGCTCAGAAGTTGAGTCTAGACAATATCTAGGCCAAGTTGGAATATGGGTCATGCCGGGTCAAAAACTAGGTCATGGGGTCACTTAGTGCATTTCAAGGATTTCATGGTGTCCGCTCTCTAAATGAAGTAGTTTTCACCCGATCTTCACCAAATTTGGTCAAAAGTTGTGTCTATATGATATGTAGGTCAGGTTTAAATATGGGTCATGCCGGGTCAAAAACTAGGTCACGAGGTTACTTAGTGCATTTCAAGCATTTAGCATGGTGTCCGCTCTCTAATTGAAGTAGTTTTCATCTGATCTTCACCTAATTTGGTTACAAGTTGTGTCTAGATGATATGTAGGTCAAGTTCGAATATGGGTCATGCCCGGTCAAAAACGAGGTCACATGGTGCATTTAAAGCATTTAGCATGGTGTCCGCTCTCTAATTGAAGTAGTTTTCATCTGATCTTCACCAAATTTAGTCAGATGTTACATCTAAATGATATCTAGGTCAAGTTCAAATATGGGTCATGCCAAGTCAATAACTAGGTCTTGAGGTCACTTAGTGCATTTCAAGCATTGAGCATGGTGTCCAAAACCTTCGAACGGGCGTATCTTGTGACAGTTTGGCACTCTTGTTTAGAATTGTAAGAGTTTTCTTTTTGTTAAGTTTGAAACTGAATTATACGCACGGGCGTACTGCCCTATGCCTAGGTAGGCCCCTGATATACATGTACATGTAAGTTAGGGTAAACGTTTTAATTATATAGATGGGTATCAACCCCAAATGTAATCATTGTTGTCCCTTTAAATGCCCCCTTTAAAAAATAAAGCAGTGCTTTCAACAGGCCATTTAACGGTCCCTCCCGGGGGTGCTTGAATTTTGAAATCTTAGTCCGCGGGGCGCCTGGAATTTTACCGATGGGTGTATTTTGGCTCTCACAGCAACTAGCAATTCTTAAGATCAAAGCAATATCGACTTTGCCGCAAATTTTGAAAGCCGATTTACGATCCTCTGTCAATATCATCTATCGCTTTACCAAACTAAAGCCTGCCTAAAGGCGGAGTGTCGCTGTATTGGAAAATCAATATTGCCCAATGAGAGTGCATGCTTTGAATGAGAGACGACACTCGTAGGCAGACAATACCTGCAGTTAAATCATGCAGACGACTGGTCACATACATGCAATTGCCACAGAAATCTTGACCAGTTACTTAGAAGACCGATGATGGCAACTGGCTGTAATCCTCGTGGAAGTTGTGCATTTCATGCATAATACTGTCAAAACATTTACTTGACTCGTTTAAAGCATTTAAACAAATTATCGTTGAATTCATTACGCAACTGTTAATGTTTTGTTGAAATCCTAAATGAGCATAATTAAATATGTAATCCGAGACCCACTCCCGAATGTTAATGTCAACACGTTTGTTATCTGAAACACACTTCCGAATGTTAATGTTAATTGGACGTAAACAGATTTTTGCTTCAAATAAACGGTGATCATTTTTTTCATGTTTACCCCTTTTGTCTCAATCAAAAGGGTGCGAAAATTATGCAACATGTACAACGTCCCGTCATTTGCATAGAAAGCGTGGTTGTATTGAGCGTTGTTTAAACAAGCACACATTGTCAGGGAATTTATGTTCAGTGGCAATATTTCATCAAATCTATAAATAGTCACTTATGCCGAAATTTATTTGATACTCAAGAAAAATGGCAACGTTTGTGTTAAAGAAATTATAGAGCACTAGTATCGTCAATATTTACAAGAACGTGTTTTTAACAAGAGATTTGTTAACTGTTTGTCAGAAACACAATGCCACCTGCTGCGCCGCTTTAATTTTTTTTTACCTTTGACCTTGGAAGATGACCTTGACCTTTCAACACTCAAAATGTGCAGCTCCATGAGATACACATGCATGCCAAATATCAAGTTGCTATGATCAATATTGCAAAAGTTATTACCAATTTTCGATACCTAAACGCAAGTGTGACGGAATTTCAGAAGGACAGACAGACAGACGGACAGTGCTATCACTATATGCCACCCTACCGGGGGCATAAAAATGGAATAACAGGATTATTGGGTAATGAATAGAAACTTGACGATTAGTAAGTATGCAGTAATAGAGTCGGGTAGATACGGATGTATAAGAGAATCGATCGAGTCGGGATTTTACTATCTATGCGGGAAAGTTTTTTAAAACAATTAAAAAATATATCTTTATAAATGACTATAGCTTGGGTTTTTTCTTGAAGAGTCATAGCGCACCAAATGACGTCTTTTGACGCTGTTTTTCTTAAGAGTTATAACGACCCAGAGAACATCAATTGACACGTTAAATTTTTAAAAAATCAACGTTGGGAGGGGACACCCATCACGAACCACCCCAGGGGGCCTGCAATTAATCCTGTGGAAGGCACTGAAAGGGGTATATTGTTTTTGGCCTGTCTGTCTGTCATTGTGTGTGTCCCAAAACTTTAACCTAGGTTAAAGTTTGGTCATAACTTTTGCAATATTGATCATAGCAACTTGATATTTGGCATGCATGTGTATCTTATGGAGCTGCACATTCTGAGTGGTGAAAGGTCAAGGTCATCCTTCAAGGTCAAAGGTAAAAAAAATAAATCAATGCGGCGCAGTATGGGGCATTGTGTTTCTGACAAAAACATCTCTTATTTATTTAGAAAATTAGTTTAGGTAAACTTGCAACCTCTCCATTTCACGGTTTCTTCTACAGATATTCAATTGAAACTTGGCATATATGTACATATTAGGTGACTGACAGAATACATACACTATTATTATATACATTCAATTTATCAAAGAGGATGAATAGTCGAGCATGCTGTCTTGGGGCAGATATTGTTAAAAGTATATAAATTTGCAATTATTAAAAAGGTGTTTCAACTATTGGTAATAGCCATCATTCAATCAAATATTTTAATAGTTTGATAGTTTTCCATCCCTAGTATTTTAAAAATACCTGTCGTCTCGAAAATGTGACAACAGGTTATATATTGTGAATTTATTTTTTAAAAGTCACTTTTATCAGTTTGTGAAGCTGGTTACACTAGTTCACTTATTTGAATGTAAACAATGCTCTAAAAGTCTAAGTATGTTTCTGTTTATTTATTTAGGAGCGAGGAATCGGTGAATGTCGTTGCCTACAATCAAACCAGTAAGTCCTCCAACCCAGCCGAACCCAGTCCCAGTGAGCTCAAGGTACATTTGATGTTATGGGCTTATTGAAATAACTTTTGAATTAAGTTTTTATGCCCCTTTAAAAAAAAAGGGGTATATTGTTTTTGGCCTGTCTGTCTGTTTTTCATTCTGTCTGTCTGTCCGTCCAAAACTTTAAGAAATCTTAAAGTTTTGTCATAACTTTTCCAATATATTGAAGAAAGCAACTTCATATTTGGCAGGCATGTGTATCTCATGGAGCTGCACATTTTGAGTGGTGAAAGGTCAAGATTAAGGTCATCCTTCAAGGTCAAAATTAAAAAAAATAAATAAATAAAAGCGGCGCATTAGGGGGCATTGTGTTTCTGACAAACACATCTCTTGTAATTTTTTTAATTATGTAAAAAAAAAAAAATTCTTATAGGAGCTTTGTTTGTTCATTATTAAACATACATTTAACTTCAAGTTTAGATAATTTGTATGTGTTATCTAGCCAATTCATTTTATTCTTTGGTTTACAAGAATTTTAGGTGGAGCTATGCATAGAAGCAGGGATTAAAAATAAAGAAATTAAAATTCAGCCTTTTTTTTATTATCTGAAATTCAAATATTTATAATAACACTTAATTTTATAACCATTAATAAAAATTAAGACATAGTTTCTTTAACTTTGGGAAATATTGAGTTTGCTTTGTGTATTTAGTAAATCAATTTGGCAATATCTATTTCTCAACCAGCATTTTAATGATATTTCAATACATCATATCTGACCTTGAAATTATAAGAAATATTGATAATTTATCGAAATAAGCACATTCTTCATAGTGAACATTTGCATGTAACATGTAGCTAAAAACATATTAAAAAAAGTCACGTTACTAAACATACGATCCTTACAATTTACATTTAACTGATAAGATCTGGATACAACATATATGAAAAAGATCATCCATTTACTTATTTAATATTGTGATTCAAATGAAACACTTCTAAGTAGACAATCCGACTTTTAACAAACAAATGCCACTGTATCAAATTGAATCTATTTCTGTATCCACAGGAAACATAAATAATTTATGTTTTTAGCCTAAATTTTATATATCTTTAGCAATGTACACACTGAAGAATCTTAGTTGTTCTTTTGAATATGACATATTTGTTGTACAAAATTTGTGAATATGCAAGTTGCTGAATTGGTAACATTCACAATCTTTATTGCTCTTGATTGGTAACATTCACAATCTTTATTGCTCGTTGATTGGTAACATTCACAAACAATCTTTATTGCTCATTGATTGGTAACATTCACAATCTTTATTGCTCGTTGATTGGTAACATTCACAATCTTTATTGCTCGTTGAGCATCAAAAGCTTACTTTTTTGACTTAATACCTTTTAGGTGGCAGCTGTAAATGGTCGCCTGGATGTAGAGACTGGCATCACACCTCTACGAGATTCCACAGGGTCACAGAATGGCAACGCTCACAGTCGGGGAAACTCAGAAGATCTCTCGTATGTTGAATTCTCGTACAACATATTTTTGTGTGTGTAAAATGTTGTGGCAGGGATTGTACTTGTTGATCCTGAAAATGCTGATCTGATTGAAACCTTAAAAAACCAGCCATCAATACTTAATTAAAAAATTCAGTCTGAACAATTAGTCATGCTACCCATGCAGCCCTTTTATGACGTTTTTGGGTCTGGTATAATAACCTGCAGATAATGTTATCTTTTCTTTCTAGTGGCCTAACAGATGCATAATTAACCCATTTATGCCTAGTGGACTCTCCCATCCTTCTAAATTGGATCAATTTATTTCCAAAATTAGGGATGTCTAGTGTATTTATTTCTATATTTAGAATATTTCTTACAGAAATTCCTTTAAGCAAACAGTGCAGACCCTGATGAGACGCCACATCATGCGGCATCACATCTGGGTCTATGCTGTTTGCCAAGGCCTTTTTTCTAGACGCTAGACACAGATGCATAAAAAAAAACCCACTCTAACAAAGCATTAGATTTTCATATGTAATACATTTCTATAATTCTCAAATCTCTTTGAAATTGTGTACGATTTTCAGGACGGTTGACAGGCGTAGCGGCGCAAGCACTGGTTCCTCTCCCCGCCCCAGCACCCTTGGGAGGGAACTTCCCGATATCCCGGTTGCTAACGGCAACAAGACCACCACCCTGCCAGCCGACCGCAATCACCAGTCACAAGTAAGTTGACCCTTTCCCGTTCAGAAGCAATGAAAAATTGACAATTCTTGATAAGACTTAGGATATAGCAAGTCTGCATGGAGACTCTGAATTTGGGGCCAGTTGGGTCAAGGTCAAGGTCATTGTTGTTAAAAATAGATTAAGAATTTCTTTAAAACTAGATAGGATGGAGATATTTTATAAAATATTGTGTGAAGATTCAGGGACTACCCTACGGGCGATTAGAGCGATAATTTCGCTTTAACGCCCGGGATTTCGCCCAATGAGCCCAGAAAAGCGAAGATCAAGTCGCCCGATTTTTTGAGTAAGCAAGACCGGCAAAGCGAAATCAAGCCGCCCGATTATTTTTGCTAAGGCGTGCTACCGCCCGCAGGCGATTAGCAAGTTTATTGTTTGTTGTTTATCTAACGATTACATAATTTACCCCCCGCACGGATCGCTAATTGACCGTGACAAGGCAGCTGGTTGCTATAACAACACATTCGTGCCTCTCCGCGCGTGCCGTAAGTTGTCTAATGATTACATGATTTAAATTGATTGACGAGCGAGTGTCATTTCGCCGACAATTTTGATCATTGTTTGTTCTGAAACCGCAATTATTACTTAGCCTTGAAGGCGGAGTTAAGCGGTACATTCACATTGATAGTAACCAATGAGAACGTGTGCATTATGAATATATATGCAGTAGTTTACCTAAGCGATGAATTGACGTCGTAAGTCGTCGTAATGGGTATGTATTTATGCACAAAAAGTTTACATGCGCAACACATGACCAACCGCAAATATGAATACGATTTACTCTAGTATTTTCTACTATTAACTTGGTTCGTGTTTAAAAACTCTTACACAATCATTCTTCGGTCGATTCGCAATTTAGTTCGTCAGATAATAATTCATAACCATATACACGGAAACTAACTCACCCGTTCGCAGTGCTTATATCCATAATTTGATATATCCATACGTAAAATGCTTCATTGTAAATCCCACTTAGTGATATTATTTAAGTAAACGCATACAAAATAAAACTTATTCAAAATGCAATGATCAATCGAATCAAAACACTCAACTCCGCGAACAACATTTACACAGTGGAAATTCTAGCTAATATGTGCACATTGCTTCTTATTACACAAGACCACGTGGGTCTGGAACAAATGCGAGTTAACGTTTCGGTATCGACGTAATGCCAACAATTACTTCATCTCAATGATTTTCCATTTAGAACATTGTTTTATTTGTGGGTACATACATAAATCATTAAGATGTTTTATTTAATTGTCATCGCTCAGATTCCCGTATTTCATTTAGGTTTTATACAAAAGTTAGTACACCCTCGCTTTCAATGCGGATAACGTGACTTGTGTACACGTCCCGCATAATTTTTTCGCGCTTTTAATCGGATCGAACAAAGGGTAAACAAAATATACATGAGCACGGTTTAGAGAGTTTTTAACGTCGCGTTAACATTAAAATTCGGAAGTGTGTTTCGATTACAAATTGAACTATGCATGAAATGCACAATATCCACGAGGATTACACCCGCTTTTCATCATCAGTCTGCTAAGATGCTTGTCACGATTTTTTCGTCGAGAATTTTAATAATAAATATACCGTAGGGACCGTTTAGTGCTTTAGGTTTATTAAAGCCAATTGTCTGTGACAGAAGGCACGGATACAGCGGGCATTTGGGCTGCTAATTAAAATAACAGTAGTGAAATGAGGGTTTTAATTGGACGCAAGCTTGAACTTGGCTGACATAATTTAGGTGTTTGTCGCACTTTAAATTGTAAATAGACTACCATACAAAATTAGGTAAAAGTAGTTTGTAACAAGAATATATTAATATGAAAGGATGTAATTAAATTTGAAAATATGAGTTGTTTGTACTTGATGATGATGGACTTGATACTAGATGTTCTATGCATTAAGAGTGTGTTTTTTTTTTACAAAAGCAGTCATAGGGATGATGAAAATATAATGACGATAAATATGTGATGAAAAGGTGCTAAACTTCTCCCTGTTTCAGAAAAAAGGAGAAGTCACTTCTCCCTATTTTTAAGGCCTAGGGTAGTCCCTGAGATTACATGCTGATCTAGTGTTGAAATTGGGGCCAGTTGGGTCAAGGTCGCTGTTCCTTAAAAAAGAAAACAAATTTCTTCAAACGACTTGTTTGGATTGAAGTATTTTGCTGTAGTTTTGTGTGATGGAAGTGTACATGCAGACCAAGTCGGGGATTGCATCTGGGGCCAGTCAGGTCAAGGTCATTGTTACTAAAGATAAAAAATGTTTTCACTAAATAACTTGACTTTGCTTTGAGGTTTTTTCCTTTAATTTTTCACAGTCATTCTATCAGGTGACTGACAGAAAATGTACATTACATTATCAAAGGGGACAAATAGTATTGGGACAGCTTGTTTACATGTACATTACATTATCAAAGGGGACGAATAGTCTTGGGACAGCTTGTTTACATGTACATTACATTATCAAAGGGGACGAATAGTCTTGGGACAGCTTGTTTAACATGTAAACTATTTGAATGTGATTAATCATTCAATGTACAAGGCCTATAATAGTGGTGATGATGACCAAAAATATACGGCATTATTGATTTCAAAATAATTATTGATGATTTTTTTTATCAGGATGTTGATCTTGATGATTTTGTTGCTGATGCTGGTGATGATGATTTTGATTATGCTGACGATGATGATGAAATAAATAAAAAAAAACATAAACATGTATTTATATGATTAATGTCTTTATTTAAGTTTAAGTGAAGTGTATATTGAATAATACATCTTTTCCATTCTAGTCATCACTCTTCAATAATGAGCTCAAGGGACATCACACTCAACTACCTGATGTACCTGCAGCTGCTAGAGTCACCTCCCCTTGTGTGGAGAGCCATCAAAGGGGGACCATTCATTCCCAGCTACCAGAAATACCTTCATCCGGAAGAGTATCTGCCCCAGATACCCATCTGCCCCGCCCAGGGACACATTCTCACACCCAGCTACCTGAAATCCCAAAGAACGCGACCTCAGCAAAATCTCCTGAAAAGGAAAATAAAAAATCTCAAGTTGAAACAAGTAAATCTCAAGTGCATGATCCCAAAGTTAATATTCGGCCAAAAATAGCGAAGGCAGAAAATACTGGGACCTCTGCTAGTGATGATTATGATCATTTAGATGTAACGGGTAAAAAGCGCAATCGACCCCGCTCCGATTACGATCACGTTGTTTTGGAAAATGGTGAAAAACTTGTTGTTTTAGCAAAGAGTAAATTGAAAGAGAATGATTATGCAGAAGTGAAGCCAAGCAATTACGAAGCTGTTGATGAGGAAGTGACAGTTATTCCTGTATCCAAGCCAAAATCTTCCTCCGTTGCCACGGAGAAAAGTGTAAAAAAGTCGGCAGAGCTCTCACACGTTGCTGTTGACAAGACAAACAGTTTTGATGATCCCTATAACCGAATAAAAGGTGACGATCCACCGTACAATAAAATCAAAGAAGAGGACCCACCTTACAACAAAATAAAAGTGGACGATCCTTACAGCATGATCAAGGTTTCAGTGTCAGATGATCCCTATAACACTGTTAAGGATGATGATGATTCCATTAAGTATGTCGATGATTTGGACCCGTACGATGATGTTCTTGAAGGAGCGTCAGAGAGACGTGCGTCAAGGCGTAAAAAGCGGCAGAGTTTTAAGGCGACTGTGGACGATCCTTATAACACTGTGATCATTGACGAGGAACGCAATGTGTCAAATCAGACGGACCCTTACGCGAGAGTAGGCGATACGGAGATCGAAATTGACGATCCATATAATAAAGTGGTTGATGATGAAAACGCTGCAAATGTAGCGGAAACCGAGGACATTTTGCCTGAGTATGGGGAAGACGATTATGCCACAGTGAACAAAGTTGAGGCGGAATATGCCAAAGTAAACAAAGGAATTGCTCAAAACAGTGCTGCAGATCAAAAAAGTTTGGAGTCCCAGAACCCAACCCCTAGTGCTAACAGTTCAAAACATAACTATCAGTATTCAACTGTTGTGAAGGTGAAAAAAGCGTTTTCATCAAATGGTGATGCTGCAGCTAGTAGTGTTCCAACTTCTGAAATAACCACCTCCTCCTCATCATCAAACCAAGGTAGTTATGGAGCTGCAAGCGCTGCAGAAGACCAAAGGAACTCCAGATATCAAGTTCAAGGTCATTCCACTGGATTATCAATCAGCGGGCATCTCACATTGTCCAATACCTCTGGCACGAATACAAGTTCACAGTCAACAATGTCAGCCCACAATCACCATGGAAACACTAGAAATGTTACGCATTCCATTGAAGGTCAGGGTAATGTGGGTCAAGGTCAGATATCATCAGGCATGCCAACGGAGCCACCCAGGGACTATGATGATGATGATGATGATGATGGTGGTGGTGGACAGCCAGATGTTGGCAACTACAACACTGTGGTGCGCGTAAACCAGGACACCCCCTCTGGTGCTCAGGCTCAAGGTAAGTTCTACAATGTGGATGACTGCCTTGGGAATTGGTCTGGTAACCATGAAATTTGGCAGTTTGCTTTGGTAAATCCTGCAAAAGTGAAAAAATTAAGTCAAAGAAGATATAATGAAAACTATAGTAAAACTATCTATATATTATCAAATCTTTTATTAAGTTAGGTTGTACAATTTAAATACCAGTACATTTAAACGGGTTTTTCTTGTTTTGGGGGGAAAACACATTTGGGGAGGGCTCCTTTGGTTTGAAAAAACATAAGTTAAGTTGGATTTATGATATTTTTAATGTACAAACTGACAACAGCAGTGATATAAATGTGCTGGAGCCGACAAGGCATTGTCCCCTTAAAATTGTACTGGACAACAAGATGTTCTGAGGAAACTCTGTCTTCTTTAGAAGTACTGAAAGGAAGGATGTTGGAAATTTATGTCAAAATATTCATTGATATCCCTGTAGAGACATCTATGAGTTCCTCATTTGTTGATAGGTCTTTTGCTACAATTTTTCCAGTGTGTGTTTATTTCACCAATTTGGGAACGGGGCCGGGGCCCTTTGGATTGGGAATAAGCGTGTCGTTTAAAAAAAAAATGGGAAATTCGTTTTCGTGTGTTTTTTTTTTTATTACAAATACTTTGAATTGAAAATAAGCGTTTTCAGTATTATACTTTCTAGGGTTCACTTTATCGAGCTGGCTAGTGGGATGACCTAAATGTTGCGTTGTTTTTAAAAAAATTAAAATAAAAAAATGAAAACCCTCTATTGGGAAATTTAAACTGCCCTTTGGGAAAAATATATTCTTTTTGACATTGGCAATGGGGCTAAATTTCAGCCCCAAATTTTGCAGAAAAAAAAATCATTGATTTTCAAACATGTTTGTTCTCAGGCAGTAAGAAGGAGCCCCCCTACAACAAGCTGAGTGTTCGTGAGTCCCTAGCCAGCATGAACGCTCGGGCGGCCAGCAACACATACGAGTATGTCCTTGAGGTCGACAACCTGTACGCAACGGTATGAACGGAACTGTCTTTTATTCTATAGCCATATATTTAACTATATCACTAGAACCAAAAGACTTTGGCCAATTGAAATACTCTTGAGGTCGACAAGCTGTACGCAACAGTATGAAGGAAACTGTCTTTTAGTTTATAGCCATATATTTAACTATATCACTAGAACCAAAGGACTTTTGCCAATCGAAATACTCTTGAGGTCGACAACCTGTACGCAACGGTATGAACGAAACTGTCTTTTAGTTTACAGCCATATATTTAACTATATCACTAGAACCTAAAGACTTTGGCCAATCGAAATACTCTTGAAGTCGACAACCTGTACGCAACGGTATGAACCAAACTGTCTTTTAGTTTATAGCCATATATTTAACTATATCACTAGAACCTAAAGACTTTGGCCAATCGAAATACTCTTGAAGTCGACAACCTGTACGCAACGGTATGAACCAAACTGTCTTTTAGTTTATAGCCGTATATTTTACCATTTTAAGCTCACTAGAATCGAAAGACTGGCTAATTGAGGTCAATAAACCTTTACGCAACGGTATGAACCAAACCTTTGTTTTAGTTTAGAGCCATATATTTAACTATATCACTAGAACCGAAAGACTTTGGCCAATTGAAATACTCTTGAGGTCCACAACTTGTATGGAACGGTATGAAGGAAACTGTTTTGTAGTTTATAACCAAATATTTTACTATTTTGAGCTCAATCCACTCAAAATACTTTGGCTACTTGTAACACCCTTGAAACTGTTTCCTGGGTAGAGCCAGTACTTGGTGTCTTACGAGGAGATCCTTAGAATGCTCCCTGAGTGAGGATTAAACCCGGAACCTCTGATTGCTTGGCAGACAGGATTTAATAATACAATTTGACAGTATTAACTTGCTTTATGTGTACATTTAAGGACAATACGACCTTTGTCTAAATGTAACTGTTAATTATATTATTTTTGCTGTTCTTAAAATGGCTCCCACAACTGGGTTCTACAGGTAAATGAATGTCTCCACATATTATGTTGTGGGACATGGGTAGGTCTGGCAAAGTGTAAAGATTCAGTAAACCCTAATATTGAAGTAGTGTACAGTATTAAAGTGACAGTAATGCACATTGTGGTGTCTGATTCATGCTTCAAAGTAAATGAGTTCAATCACTGGGAAGACTTTAACCCATTTATGCCTAGTGGACTCTCCCATCCTTCTAAATTTGATCATTTTTTTTCCAAAATTAGGGATGTCTAGTATATTTATTTCTACATTTAGAATATTTCTTACAGAAATTCCTTTAAGCAAACAGCGCAGACCCTGATGAGACACCGCATTATGCGGGGTCTCATTTGGGTCTACGCTGTTTGCCTAGGTCTTTTTTTTGTAGACACTAGGCATAAATGGGTTAAACTTTCACAAAAGTACATGTTCTATCTTGTTAACAGACTGGAAAGTATCCCAATGACCTATGGGCCCATGACAGAATTGAGTATGAAGGCATGTTGATATTGAAACTTTCCCATCAGATGTGAGTCTTTGCAACTCAGTAACAAACATCAGGCTCCGTCAAATCCATGTTAACCCCCAATGGTGACCACAGTTTTATTGGTCCCCTACCTGTTGTCATGCTTAAATAAGATTTTCCTCCTGATGGCGCAGCTTAAGTTTCATATTGTTGATTTTCCTTTCCCCATGCCATTTTTGCTTATTTCAATATAACCGGTAGGTGGAGGGTGGTTCAGGAGATGGGGTTGTCAAGGCAACTGGGTCCAGCAATCCAGGAAGTCCCAGCCAGGGAGACTCCCGTAGAACAATGCACAGAAGTGATGTGGAGGGTAAGGCAAACATATAAAATGAAGGGCTTTCTTGACATGAGCCTCGTTCTGGGAAACCGGTGCTAAATGCATGTGTCTAAAGAGTCCTGCCAGATTAGCCTGTGCAGTCTGCACAGGCTAATCAGGGACAACATTTTCGGCTTTTATGGAATTTTCCATTTATAGGAAGTCATTTCTAAACAAAAATCCAGACTGCAGACCACACAGGCTTATCTGGAATTATACTTTACGCACATGCATTAACCCTTTGAGCGCTGGAACCGGATTTTGAAGGCCTTTGCAAACAGTTTGGATCCAGATGAGACGCCACAGAACGTGGCGTCTCATCAGGATCCAAACTGTTTGCTATTCTGATAGTATTCTTTGAAAAAAATTGAAAGAAAATGCTAATTTTAGAAATTTAGCAGACAACATTTTAGCAGACGACAAATTTCCCAGCATGCAAAGGGTTAAGTCCAGTTTTCACAGAGCGAGACTCAGATAAACACTCATAATAATGTCCAATGAGGAACTTCAAATAACAACACAATAAATAGATTCAATTTAATATACTGTTAAGCTGTTAGTGGGTTCATAGTGTTGTTATGAAAAAGCAACACACATTGGCAATTGGTAAGCAAGTTTCTGCCTTGCAAATTAACATATCTTTAACTTATTATTTTAATGGTATTCCATTTGCCTCATCATTTTCGGTTCTTAATTTGAACAAGAAACAACTGTTACTCTTAATAACACAAAGTTTAAAATTTTATCTTGGTTAACAACGAAATTATCTCAACACTGAACATGTTTTCTGTATTCAACTGTGTGGCAATATAGTAAAGTTTTTTCCACGTATGGGTTGTCCTTTCATCAATGCAGGCTTCAGGATTAGAGAACAAATCTTTCCATTTCCAAAATTGTCTATGTCCACAGTTCCACCTTTGCCTTCGCTGGACAGTCTGCACGAAACAGCCAAACAGCATCAGGGGGAGGTCAGAAAGAAACCAGACTACTATAACCTTGACAAAAACAAAAACTTACCCAACAGAGGTCAAGGTCACCAGAGGACCCCCTCGGGTCACATGGTTCAAGGTCATTCAAGGACACCATCAGATCATGGCCTGGTACGGTCACAAGCTTCGAGTGACATGACCTCCTCATATGAAAGCCGTGTAATGAGTTCTTCGTTTGAAGGAAGTTCTATGACTTCTTCGTACGAGGGCCGCGTTCCCATGGCAACTCAAGAAAATGTTGACCTTGAGTTCGATCAAAATTATCAGTCAGTAGACAACGCAAAAAATGGCGACGGTTGTTCGGAGCTGGATCCTAACTATGAAACGGTTGATGAGGCAAAGTCAAAAGTGAAATACGAAGAAATTAATGGAACCCGTCCGAAACAGCTGGTGCGGCCCCATATTTACGAGGTTCCGGACGATAAGCGAAAGTATGAAGTTGTGAATGATGGTGACGTGATAACGGAGGATGGTAAAATCAGGGCACATGTGTATGAGGAAGTGACTGTTTCCAGTGAAGAGCGAAGACAGAAACAAAAACTGCTGAGTCAGCATACGTACGAAGAGGTCACAGAGGTCATGGGTCAAAAGAAAAAGGGCGGGAAAAGTAATCAGAGTACAGACGCATCAAGTTCTTCTAAAGATGTTGGCAAAAAGAAGAAAGGTCATGAGAGAACAGGCTCTGGAGATTTGTTTTCTTTTGGTAAGAAGAAGAATGATGACAAAGATAAAAGTAAAGAGGGCAAAAGAAAAACTGATGGAAAGGATGTGGGTAAAAAGTGAAACATTTTGGGTGTAATGTTTAAGATGATGTATTCTTGTTGTGTATCGGTTGTATAGGTTTTTCTTGGTTGATTGTGCAATCTGTTATTTTTTAAATAATTTAACCCATGAATAATGCATTCAATCCTTTCTCTTAACCTTATTTTACATAAAAACATAAAGGTTGGCTGTGCATCAGCTGACAGCAATGTATTGGTTTAATAGAAATTATTTCTCAGACTCTGTCAAAATTTTACTTTTTTCAACACTAGTTAATTCTTTCTGACTTAAATAAATACACATGCATTGACTTGTTTCACAAATAATCTACAAATAATCTACACCTTTTTTTTATAACTTTGCCTTTATAATATGAAGCATAGGAACACATCTGTTTACTTCTTTCAAACATTGTAACCTGTTTACTATTAGTGTCATCATCATATTTCAATAAGACAGGACACATTTAGAGCTTATGTTTTGAAAGATTGAATTATTCTTCATTCTATCCTATGAATAAGTTGAACTGACAATTAGGGGTAACACGTTGTATTATTTGCCTATTTGTTTGCATTATGTTTTCATAAGTTAAGATACAAATTAATTTTGACAAAGTGAATTAACAGCTGTTTTTATATTTTTATGCCCCCGAAGGTGGGCATAAAGTGATCGCACTGTCTGTGCGACCCTACTGTGCGTCTGTCTGTCTGTCCTTCTTAAGTTCCGTCACACTTTGCGTTTAGGTTTCAATTTTTTTATTTTTTAAAGCGGCGCAGTAGGGGGCATTGTGTTTCTTACAAACACATCTCTTGTTTTAAATTGCTTCAACGCCTTAACTTAACCCATTTATGCCTAGCGTCTAGAAAAAAGGCCTTGGCAAACAGCGTAGACCCAGATGAGACGCCGCATGATGCGGCGTCTCATCAGGGTCTGCGCTGTTTGCTTAAAGGAATTTCTGTAAGAAATATTCTAAATATNCCACAGAACGTGGCGTCTCATCAGGATCCAAACTGTTTGCTATTCTGATAGTGGTCTTTGAAAAAAAGTGAAGAAAATGTTGATTTTAGAAATTCAGCAGAAGACATTTTAGCAGACGACAAATTTCCCAGCATGCAAAGGGTTAAGTTTATGTATGAAAGAATATTCATAACGTGATTGTTCATGTATCTGTCTTTGTTTGGGATTATACAATAACCATATGTTTTGTATGCCGTAAGTCCAGTTAGTATTGTAGATAAAAAGTAAAGTGACCACACTATTATGTGAATTTGGAAATGACATCAATTTTGGTATAAACCTAGTTGTTTCAACATTTCTTTACATTCAATTTTACCTGTTCCATTTATGAATTTTGGCAAATTATAAGTTTAATAGACACCTGCATATATAGTTTAAATTTTAATTCAACCACAAAGCTGTTATTTGAATGAATTTAAAAAGAAATCCCTAAACAATTGAATTGAATGTCCATTCATGCATTGAAGGAAAATTAAAATGACAAAAAAAACATAAAAATCTTAAACTCTTTAAATGAAAAAGTCATCGAAAAGTGCTAACTTGAAATATAGATATAATATAACAAACGTTTATGAAGGACATGAAACACACAGTTGTGTGTGAAAAAAAATCTACAAAATTATTTCCATTCCAAGTTTGATGTCTTCAACCTCACATAATACATTGTTTGAATTATTAATACACTGACTTTTTGTTGGAAGTGTAAGACAAATGCTTACAATTTTACCACATTTCGAAACTATTTATCAAATGCACAAATTGTGGACTATTTATGCTACCGGTAATGCTAAAGCAGTTGATGTAGGCTGTCTTTCTAGATGGCATATAATTATTTATTAATTTATTCTATACATATTTTATCGTCCGTATAACTTAAGTGAACATTCCAGTGAAATCCACACAAAAATGCAGCATTTGTGGTCAATGGTTGTATACAATAAAGCATTATAAATGTAAATATTGATATTAAAAAATATAGTAAATTAACACATTCATTCGTCATAAACTAATTTATATAGATTATACCATTTAAATTATAATAATTTTGTGCAATTATTGTCTTTTAGTTTGTTGTAAAGATGCTTACTCATTTTTTGTTCCCATTTATTTTAAAATTTTCATGAAACAATTATGGTACTAAAAAACTGTCAAAATGTTCAAATGCAATTACCCTAAGTAAGAAATATATAAAGAAAGAAGAGACAAAATACAGGTTAATTAATACAGTAACTTAATCATGAATAGAGATTAAAACTTCTGCAACCCCAAATTAAAATCTAATACAGTATACACTTTGCATTGACTGATTTCCTGATTATAACACCTACGCAATTTCATATAATTATAGATTGATAATTGTGTCGTGTTCTGAGAAAACTGGGCATTATGCTTGTGCGTAAATTGTCATCCCAGATTAGCCTGTGCGGTTCGCACAGGCTAATCAGGGACGACAATTTCCACCCATGTGGAATTTTTTCGTTTAAATGATGTCTCTTCTTAGCGAAAATCCAGTTTAGGCGGAAAGTATCGTCCCGGATTAGCCTGTGCGGACTGCACAGGCTAATCTGGGATGAAACTTCACGCGCATGCATTTTGTCCAGTTTTCACAGAACGCAACTCATTTGTGATTTAGTGACTTATTGAATACCCTGATTTGTATACGCTTTATTAGAGAAATATCATATTGAAGTTTATACTGCCGACACATTCATGAGAATTGAGATATACATTTCTTTGGCTTTTGCAATATGACAACAAATATTCTTCAAGAATTCGTATTAATATGAGAAACAAAGGTGCATTTTTTTCTGTAGAATTTATCTTAATATTTAATTTTGTTTAAATGTATCAGTGGAAGTCAGTTACAAATCACTTAAATTTAAACTCTTTTTTTAAAAACATTTGTATTGGATTATTTGGTTATTATTATAGGTTTTGTTATTACACTAAATTATGTAGATTTAATTGTTCACTTGATTGATAATCTGAATTTCTTTAGTATACACCATTTCTTACTAAAATTTCATAGCATTTACCTGAAAAGATATGGCTTAGCTTTTCGGTCCATTTGTATTTAGTATATACATTTTTTCCACCTGCTAGTTTCACCAAAATATTGTCTTAACTGCAAATTACCGGTTGTTCAATATATCTTACATTCATTGTTATAACAATTACATCGACCTTGTTTTGTATTATGATATATTCTCTTTTCTTTTTGCAGCTCATTTTTAGCTCGACTTATATATATAGTGGAGCTATCCTACTCACCCCGGCGTCGGCGTTGGCGTGAGCGTGAGCGTTAGCGTGAGCGTTAGCGTGAGCGTTGGAATGTTAAAGTTTGCGTACCACCTCAAATATTTTCTATGTCCCTTGACATATTGCTTTTATATTTTGCATACTTCTTTACCAACATGACCCCAATCTATAAACAAGAGCAGACAACTGTAACAAGCATTTTGTAAGAATTATGGCCCCTTTTTCCACTTAGAATATGCATATTATTGATAAATCTTTGTTAAAGTTTGCGTACCACCTCAAATATTTTCTTTGTCCCTTGACATATTGCTTTCATATTTTGCATACTTCTTTACCAACATGACCCCAATCTATAAACAAGAGCAGACAACTGTAACAAGCATTTTGTAAGAATTATGGCCCTTTTTCCACTTAGTAACTTTGAATATTTTGTTAAATTTTGTGTTTACATCCACTTTACTTCTAAAGTATCAAGGCTATTGCTTTCAAACTTCAAATACTTTCTTACTATCATGAGGGTACTGTACCTGGCAAGTTGAATTTGACCTTGACCTTTGACCTTGAATCTCAAGATCAAATTAATAAATTTTGATTAAATTGCCATAACTTCTTTATTTAGGATCAGATTTGATTCATACTTTGACAAAACAACACTTACCTCACATACCACAATGGACTTCACCCAAACCATCCCACACGCTCCACCCCAGAAAAGATTTTTTTTTAAAGACCGTCCAACCATCCCACCCAAGCTATTGCTATCAAACTTGAAATATAATCTTATTAGTTTGTTTTATGACTTTACAAATGTTCAATAGATTGTGGAAAATATACCTGAACTCAGAATCGTCTATATAAATGTTAACCACTTCTTTAAAACATAAGCGATCAATATGTTTCAATTATGGTCCTCTTCCAGTTAGAATATGACTATATTACTTTGACCTTATTGAATATGAACAATTTCCTCATGATGGCTTACTTAATACTGTCAAGCACTTGAATAGTCGAGCGCGCTGTCTTCTTACAGCTCTTGTTAGCTCACCTGAGCACAACATGCTCATGGTCAGCTTTTGTGATCACCTTTTATTCGTTGTCCAATATGCTTCGTTGTTCAATATGCGCTGTTCGTCGTCAACATGTGAATACCCTAGAAGCCACATTTATTACCCAACATCTACATGTAGATGAAACTTGGTCAAAAACTTCAGTATTTAAGTCAAAGTAACAAAAAGCTATCAACACTCCAGAAGTCACATTTTTGGCCCATTCATCATGAAACTTACTCAGAACGTTGGTCCGAATGGTATCTTTACCAGGTTCAAAAATGATTCCTGTCCTTTTAAAAACATGGACACCAGGGGGTGGGGGGCAATTTTACTTATATGGCTGAAGTGAACCTTTGTGAATACTCAAACAGTCACATTTCTTTCCTAATCCTCAAGAAACTAGATCAGAACATTTGTTCGAATGATATCTCAGCAGAGTTTTAAAATGTTTTCAGAAACATACCAAAAGTTGCTATGAAAACCTCAGTTCCATCTGGTCTCAGGTGAGCAACCTAGGGCCTTTGGCTCAAAACGTGTTCAAAACATGTTATAACAAGATCTTATGTTAATGCCATATTTTCGTTTATATTTTAACGCATATTTCGCTATTTATATGTATGCAGTTTTTTTATACGTTTTTATGTAAGCCTTTTTCTATGTTGTAAGTTGTAACCCTGTGTGTTATGCGATAAAATGTTACTGAATATGTAAACGATAAAACAACAGCACATTGCTTGTTTTTTTTATCCATCGGATATGACAAATAAATGGTATAACACTGGAATGCGAAACGTTAAAAATGAAATACATGAATTTTAATTAGTGAATAGAAAAAAAAACGGTTCAGGAGTGGTCAGTATCCAGTTAAATAACGTTTGGTGTTCGGGAATTCAGTGCTTTGCCTCTGTTCTCAAGCACAATTTATGTTTTATATGTAAACTGACAAATCGTGACATCGACAAGCACATTGCAGTTTAGAAAATAATATTAACTGTTTGATCCAATTAAAGTGACAAAGTACTGGGCATCGCATTATTGCATATCGATGTTCTCATCCGCTTATCTTTAGCTTCAATGATGGCGGGGACTTATAGTGTTCACTTTAAATGTATGTTCGAATGTTCTTAGAGATGCCCGTATTACTACCAGGAGCATAGTATAGTCTGGTGAATAGTATAATTTGTCTGGTGAATTGAATGATTTGTCTGGTGAATTGTATGATTTGTCTGGTGAATTGTATAATTTGTCTGGTGAATTGAATGATTTGTCTGGTGAATTGTATGATTTGTCTGGTGAATTGAATGATTTGTCTGGTGAATTGTATGATTTGTCTGGTGAATTGTATGATTTTCTAATCACTTGATATAATTTATAAACATTTTAAGATTTTTTTTATCAAAACCTAGATCCAATTTAGACGTTGATTAAAATACACTTGTGTAATGGATATGGTGTTTGCCGTGCGACCGGGAGGTCCCGGTTTCGATCCCCACTCGGGGAGCGTTCTTATGATCTTAATTAACCCTTTGCATGCTGGGAAATTTGTCATCTGCTAAAATGTCGTCTGCTGAATTTCTTAGATCATCATTTTCTTCACTTTTTTTTCAAAGACCACTATCAGAATAGCAAACAGTTTGGATCCTGATGAGACGCCATGTTCTGTGGCGTCTCATCTGGATCCAAACTGTTTGCAAAGGCCTTTAAAATCCGGTTCCAGCGCTCAAAGGGTTAATACAGGGAGTACTGCTTCTTCATAGGAAACGAACAAAAGAGTACTTGTATGAGCCCAACGGCTTTCGATGTTACCGAGTAAAAATTAACGGGTTTGACAAAGAAACAATAAAAATTAATAAACGCGTGTATGTTTTCCACTGAATTCACACATTTAGATAACACATGCAGGAAAAATAAAAAAAAAGGACATTGACTTTTTGCAAACTAATGTGTAAACACAAAGTCAAAAGTGCGTCATGTAAAAATTCATGTATCTTTAAATTTGTTTGAATTATAATTTAATTTAAGTTAACTTCAGTTCCCATACCTAAATCTGTTATTTTAATTTATATTTTCCGCATTATTATTAAACGTTTAAAAACGGGAACACCAGCGGGCGGAATCCAGTATGTCGTTCCCTCTCTTTTTCTAAAAGTTTAAATGGCCCAAAGCATGATGATAACCTTTGTATGGATATTATACTAGCCAGGTTCGATAACCGTTCAGTCGCACACTATAATTGACGTCACAGCTGTTGCATACTTATAATTGACTCAATCGTTAAAACGAGCTGATCTAATACACATTTATATTACGATATTGTTTGATGTAAGTAAGTGTAACTGTTTTTAAATATGTGTCAATAAGGATAATAATAAAGATATGGATATTAAGTAAATGTCTTGTTCTTATTAATTCATAAGCAGAAAGTAGTACGGAGATTAGCCCTTTAGCGCTGGAACCGGATTTTAAAGGTCTTTGCAAACAGTTTGGATCCTGATGAGACGCCACAGAACGTGGCGTCTCATCAGGATCCAAACTGTTTGCTATTCTGATAGTATTCTTTGAAAAAAAATCGAGGAAAATGCTAATTTTAGAAATTTAGCAGACAACATTTTAGCAGACGACAAATTTCCCAGCATGCAAAGGATTAGGCAGTATACATACTCCTCTATTGGATTAGCAACACAGTTGCAGACTATTGTAAGTCAACACATTATATTAGAAAGCGTTTGGCTCAGATATCGGATGACTCGAACATGTTTATACTTTATATGTGTCGCGTTCTGAGAAAACTGGGCAAAATGCTTGTGCGTAAAGTGTCATCCCAGATTAGCTTTTGCAGCCGCACAGGCTAATCCGGGACGTCACTTTCCGCATAAATTGGATTTTCGTTAAGAAGAGACATCATTTAAACGAAAAATTCCATAAAAGCGGAAATTGTCGTCCCTGATTAGCCTGTACGGACTGCACAGGCTAATCTGGGATGACAATTTACGCACAAGCATTATGCCCAGTTTTCGCAGACCGCGACACATATACACAAACCTTTTCCTTAATTTGCGCAACCAACCCAGATCTCACACGTTCGTGTTTTAACGACTGTTTACATAATTTCGTTGGTTGTTATTTCGTTTATTGACCTGTATACATTGTGGAAAGTAACCAAGCACTTTGCAGTCGATAAGCGCTGCTGAAAAAGCTTCAGATAAACCGGAAAACGCAGAGGACTGCGCATGCGTAATGGAATAAAAAAACAACATTTAAAAAGTCAGATTGCTATCGTCAGATTTCCGGTTTACATGACGTATTTCACGATCTGACAAATTTCACGCTACACCGGGCTATTCTCTTTAAGTGACACGTTCCGCTTTTATGGAATTTTTCGTATAAAGAAAGTCTCTTTCTAGCGAAAATCTTGTTGAGGCGGAAAGTGTCCCGGATTATCCTGTGCGGACAGTATAGTCTAATCTAGGACGACACTTTACGCAAATAGATTAATCCATGTTTGCACAGAATGAGTCTCATTAGTACATTTGGCTAGGATATTTCAGTTGATTGGCAATTTATTAAAACACACCGTTGTACGAATAGAAAGAAACGATACCACATTAGCCCAGCAATACTTTTCGATAAGAGAAACATCACAGTTAATATAATACATATAATATGTATTAGTGGCGTTATACGTTGAGATCACGAAAACGTCCCTTCAGAATAATGATACATCTTTGGGCTGTTCGTCAACAAGTTAGCTTAGCCCATGCTATTCCACCGTTTTCTGTCAATACTTCTGTATGTTTCTATTGATAACCCATATCATCGACACATTATATTTTAGCTGTATCAAGTACTGCTATTCGCAGGCGAATAATGAACAACAATAGCGTATGAAATGTAACATTCTTGACTTGTAGCTTTATTATCAATCCCTATTTGAACACGAACGTGAGTTTCCATACATTCGTATGCTTAAACCAATATTGTTATATATACAGTGTTTTAAAGTTCGAATTAATCCTTATATATTAAAGCTGCTTCACATATGTTGAGGCAAAGATATATGAGACTTAAACTTGTTCGCAATCTCACGAATACGATACCCGTTCAGATAACACCATTGTAAATAAGTCGTAATTATTGTCTTTCTATCATTTTACAGTGATGTTAGTTTAAGTTATTTTAGTGGATTACAATCATAAACTAGTACACATCCACATTTTCACGTTAACTTGTGTTCACCAATTAATCGTGCATTATCACATTAACCAGTTCTGAGTTGTTTATATATTTAACAATCAAATAGCTGATATTTAAATGTATTAACCAATGAAATGTGTTGTTTTGACACGTAGATTACAAAAGGCTCATTTGTACCTCATTCTATGACCAGCTGTTTGAAGCGAACCGTAAACAAATATATATGTACTATATATTGGGTTGTTTACCGGTAAATATAACATATTTTATATTTATGTATAGTATTTCTTTTCAGAAGTAACTGTTTCAGTTTCGTATTTCACGATGTTAATTAATATTTGTATTTTATTTAATTTCATAATGTATTGCTTATTTAATATAATAATGTATTGCTTATTCAATATCATAATGTTTTGCTTATTTAATATAATATTGTATTTCATACGCTCACCATATCTGTTAAAAAACCATGTATAACCCTGTGCTTTGTTATCCATGAAATTAATTTTTCGAATTCTTTGATCAGCTGTTTTATGCGAATCGTAAATAAAAATATACTTAATATATAATTGTTTTTTACAGGGTCGTTTTTATAATCACCTTATTCGTTAAATACCTTTTTGGGTATTGATGTCAAACCCACCGCCACATAATAGTAAAACACCCAATACAGTGACACTTATGAACTCGCTGCGCATATAACAGTTGTTGAACAACTTCATAGTTATCTACTAGGTACACCTGAGAAGCGCTTATGTTTAACTTTAATTAACAATGAAAACCTACCTGCATATCTCGTCACGAATAAACAACCGTTTAATTAAAAAACTAAACACGCCGTCACTGTTTTTAGCCGTATAATTAATTCAACATCATAACCATCATATTCAATTTTGCAAACTCTCAACCCGTAATGTTATTTATTACAAGATTAACACGGGACGCGAATGGCGTTGGAACGAATTGGCGCTAAGCTGGCGGATTTTGTGTGCAGAATCCGGGTAACTTTGACATCCTGCGTTGGACTGTGTGTTTTGTTTGTGGTAGGTGAATTTATCATATTACTTTGTATGCCCCCGGTAGGATGACATATAGCAGTTGAACTGTCCGTCAGTCCGTCAGTCTGTCTGTCAGTCTGTGCGTCCGTCCGAAAACTTAAACACTGGCCATTACTTTTGCAATATTGAAGATAACAACTTGATATTTGGCATGCATGTGTATCTCATGGAGCTGCACATTTTGAGTGGTGAAAGGTCAAGGTCAAGGTCATCCTTCAAGGTCAAAGGTAAAAAAAAACACAATCCAAGGGAAGGAACAAGCTTTAAAGGGAGATAATTTCTATACCTGCCAAATGACAAATATAAATTTTATTTCAATGCGGCGCAGTAGGGGGCATTGTGTTTCTGACAAAGACATCTCTTGTTAGTTTTGCATTGATCATTCTAAGACGGTGACTAGAACTGTATTCATTTTTGTTTGATGGCGTGTTGCAATTGCTTGTTGGTATTGTTTAGTCACTTACCTTAAATAAATTGCAAGAGGAAGGCAAATATAATTAATATCCTGATAATGTTTCTGGCTTTTCAATATTTCTATATTTGTATGTTTTGTTTTTGTCCATTTAGGTCTAATGGGCAGCAACAGATTTTTTACAGTTAGTTTTTTTTCTAGTATATTGTATATATTGTATTGATGTACGAATGTTCGGGGAAAATAACGTCTAGTCTTTAAAATGGTCTTGTTTACAGGTACAAAATGCTGCTTTGTGTTTTCTCGGCGTTGTGTGTTTGGTCTGTGAATCCCGTATCTGCGGAGGAAGTCACGTGAACGTAGAAGCCGGTCATAGAACTAATGCATTAGACGAAACCACGAATCAATACAACAACTTAGGCCTCGTTGAAGGAAAAGAAAGAACAAGTAACCAATTTAACACACATACAAGCGATACTGAAGAACGAAGTACAGATATGTATAACACTCTGCTTTGGGAAGACCAGGAATGTCTCCGCTTTGTTAACGTTGCCGTGCTTTTAACGACCCTAGGTTTTCTATATGTTCTTGTAGGAGCGCTACTAGGGATGGTGTTTCTATGGAAACCAAAGGAGCATCAGTGGTGCATCAAACAGCGCGCGACAGCATGGGTAGGAATATGTTTGTTTGATTTTGTGTTCTTTTGTGACAAAATGGTCAATATGATGAATATGTTGATTCAAATAAAATAAAGCATGTTTTAATTGTTAATATAGAAAATATGTATTAATTTATGCACGCAATCAGCGATCCCACTGATTGGCTGCTTCTTACGCACCCTGTAAATAAGGGTTGCTGCTGATTTGATAATAATATAAAAACTATACATACATAACTATAATGCAGTCTTTTTTTGCAGTTCATGTCCACTGCATTTTCCCTTATAATGCCCATTTACACGGAGCTCGGCACACTCATTCAAATTACGGTGAGTGAAATTTTAGACATTATCGTTAAGAGTAAGTGATGCTTCCAATGAGGGTTTTTCCCATATTGTAAACGTCAAGTCGAAACATGTGTACATATAACACACTCATCGAATGGATCTGACTTAATTATTTAATTACTGATACATGTTTTATCAAAAGTGTGTGAAATAAAGATCGTTATATGTCCATTAGTGTAGAAGATATGATTTATGTTGTGTATATTTGGGCATTTGAATCACCGGCATTGTCGAGTACATACAATCACAATAACATGAAGTTCCCATGCAAGCTCGTGTCATTCGATGTGCACACATTGAATACACACATCTTATAAACATAGACTGTTGCTGATACTTATAACTATAATTTCAATGCTCTAGTGTGCGTCTTCAATTGTTACAGATTCAAATAGACGACATCTTCCGGGCAACAATTCTGCTAATCATCCTCTTATACGGGCTGATGGTAAGATTATCTTTAAATTCTGCAGCACATGCATTCTGGACATACATGTAGTTTTCTGTAAATATTGTTTGCTTAAGTCATACTCATTATTTAGTCCATATTATGCTATCAAATGTCAGTCCAATGTGAAATGTGAAGATATAGACATAAATATATATATATTGTAAAACAGTCTATACATTTAAACATTTTATTATTTTCTATATATAGTTATTCATTTCATGAAAAATATATGGGCCATATGATTTCATAAGTACCGTACACTATTGCATTGTCGTGTTTCATTGATATGACGAAGTCCACTTACTATGTTTACAAACAGATGCACTTAATTGAACAGAACATATACACGAATAAAAACTATTACACACGTGTTTACTATAATTTTCAGGTATTTGTCCAGTCAGTCATCTACGTCACATGTATGATTTCATCATCAAAGACTTCAAAAGTTCACTCGTCGTACAGTATGCTCCGCGTCGACAAAAAGTTAATGCAAATTCGAAATAAGAACAGTGTGGTTTGACAATTATGTTTTGTGTCTATGAATACGTCGTGGATTATACTATTCAACGGTGCAAATGTAGCCACGACCTATATACACACAAACACGTATCATATCGATGTATACATTACATTGACAGGCGTACACATACAGAGATGAATAATATATTGTGTAGACGACATGTTTGTTCAATGCTTTTTATATCAAGAAACTAAAAAAATAAATTTTATTTATTGATTCTTTCGTAACGTTCTCTGTTTGTATGAGTGTTTTCAGCAATATTTTTATTAAAATATACAAGAAATGTACTACAATATTATTTTCCAAATACATATTATTTCTAAAGATCTACAATAAATGCTTTGTGTCAAGTTGTCAAAACATTAAAGGGCAATTAGCATAACAATAAGTTAACTTTTAACATAAATAAAACTAGTATAACAAATTGTTATTTAAAATTTGTACATACGTATTTACAATTAAACATAATGCAAAATTTGAACGTTTAAATTGCCTAACTTAAGTTTATCCAAATGCGCAAAGCTGTAAGTCTAATCGGCATTGAAAGTTTTTTCAAAAGTATCTACACTTGATCTATCTAGTACACTCTTTATATAATGCAAGTTCCTGTTCATCGTTTTTGTTACCGATGTATTGATACAAGCATACACTGTTCCCTCTAAACACTCGTGTTTGTGGTTATCGTGTTACATGTAACAACTAATAGTATTTCTATTATATTTATATATCCATTGGCCTTTGTTTTTGATGTGCATTCTTTAAAGGTACTGTAAACCACGAATGACGAAAAAATAAAAGTCTCTAAAATGATTATTATTGTATGATTGAGTGAATAATATTATCATATTTGATGTTAAAATCATATGTAAATTGTGTAGAAATTAACCTCAAAGAATACGTACAATTATAATTATAAAGTTACGGTATAAGATTATTATAAAGTTAAGGTATAAAATTGTAACTATTTAGTTATATACAATATCGTATTAAAGAAAAATGTTAAGCAGCAAAACTTAAACGCTAATTTCGTAAATTATTATTTAACAGCCTTTTTGTCGAATGTCGCATATCGACCTACATAAAATAATGAGTAATGCAAAAGGTCCCCGAGATGGGGAAATCTAATATCAATTAGTGATATAAACTCATCGATTTTGTTAGCCGCCAGCATAGTTATGATATAACATGTCAAAATGAACGATCGTAATAGCTAGTTTCACCGGTGTAGACCGAGTTGTTGACATGTTTGAATGATATGGTTACACTATACTAACAAGTTGTTTCCGGTTGTATTTCCGCACGAGCGGGTATAAAACCAGCAGCTAGAAACGTAGAAAAAAGACTAGGAAAGACATTCACACTTTGAGTATCTTGATTATTATATGAATTGAAATTAGAACTTGATTTGATATGGGACCGCTAAGGTCGTTTTATTGAAGTTCTCGAGATGTTATTTAATAAGCATATCTTACGGATGGATTTGGATGGATTTTGAAAATGTCTTGGAAACTATTTGGACTTAGCAATTTTGGACTTGAACATATTGTATTAACACTGAATAAAGAACGCAGAACAAGTAATTGAGTTATTTGTGTATGCGTTACTACGTTACATTACATTACTTGAATAAAGTTCATATTTTCAGTATATTCGGTAATACAATTTCGTGATGTGAAATCGAAAGTACATCGCGAAAATAGGTGACACAACGAAACACACACTATAAATAACGCAAGTAGATTGATCATTTTATACATAAAATATATACAATTCACTACGCATGCACAATTTGCATTCCTGGTTTTACCACGTGACGATGATGATCAATCTACTTGCGTTATTTATAGTTAACTGGTAGTTACCTGGTATACATACCCAGTCAAAATGAAAAAAATGAAAAATAAATAAAGTAAAAATAATAAAAAACTTTTCAAGTAATGTTATACCAGTCGTGATATTTTAATCAATATAAACTAATAATTGTACAACAATACGGTATTTTAGAACTTTTCTTTTTTCGTCATTCGTGGTTTACAGTCCCTTTTAATACTTAGATAATGAGTGTGACAGTACAAGTTTAAATGAAACTGAGTACCATGAATCGATGGAACAGTCATAACTGAGTACCATAAATCGATGGAACAGTCATAGCAGACGATAATGGGCAGAGCTTCGTTATGAGTAGTTCGTAAAATGAAAGAGCCATAATATGATAACAAGTCTATATAAGGCCGTTTTAGGATTGAAACAATACAAGTAGGTCACAGTTTGTTGTCAAATAACCCACGACCGGAAATTAAGATACGTAGTATCAAATAACTCCGACCTCGTGATGTAACCCATAGGAATCCAAACATCTGGCCGTTGATTATTTGACGACACGCTATGCCATGCAAGTATTATTTCTATAATACAATAACTTTTTTTCTTCTGCAGGTTTAATGATCTTACGATTATTCTAAGAAGAATTATTTTTATTGTTTGCGACCAATATTTACATGTAGCCGAATCGAATACAATACATCACAAGTCGTTCGATATCTTTGTTGAATATGTCCATGTTAACAAAGAATCCATGTGAATGTTAATATGCCTCTATCGTTATCGTAGCAAAAGATTAATCTCAATGGTTTGGCAAACATTAGAGGGTGGAATACCGAAACAGTTCATGCCGACGTAAGCAAATCAATACCTGATACCGGATAAACAAATATTGTAAGATATAATTTTAGGCTTAGAGTGCGCTATCTCTAACAAACGGATATCGTGTGCATACAAAATCACTGTATTAAGCAGTTGTCAGTTGGAAATATGGTCTATAAAACTCAGATCACAAAATGGTTAGTATATTTATGTATTCTGTTTTATTCTAGAAGTGTTTTTCGGCCCTATAATGGTATGACACTTTTATGCCTTATGCATACAATATTTTGTATACTTTACAGCAACCGGTTCAATAAGATTCAGTAAACGGTTACTAATTAATGATTTCGTTAAATATATACGATTTGTATAACTAGCAAGGACATGCAAGTATACTTAACTGTTCATGTAGTGAGAGTCGTTCAAAAATCATTCAATTATTTACAGTCTTAGTTGCGCAATTCTCCTACCCCCCCCGGTTTTGTTTTAAAAATAATCTCTTTTAATTGCAGAGCGACCAACACTTTTCAGCGATACTTTCATGCGAACTGGAAAGGCTTGGTGTCACGTGGAAAATGGTTAAGGCCAAGCAAAGGTCCAGTTTATTAAATGAAAGTTGGATGACTATAAACCAATTGTTGGTGGAACCACATGACCCAGCGACCGTTTTTATCTTTGGTAGCCAATCTGAGGGTACGGCGACGCCTGGTTTCAATTCGGATTTTGACATCCTTTACGCCAAGCAATTACCCGAAATTTTCACTCGATTTGAGGATTGGCAGATTGGAAGAACTCTGAGGATGTTTAGGAAACGTAGAACTCCTCCACAACATTATTATTTGCAAGCTTTCAGATTTGAAGACTCTCAACCCGTGACTGAATTTGAGGAACTAGACCCCAGCGAGAGACATTTGTACATGCGATTGGAATCAGGGGAAATAGTGTTAAGATCAGATTATATGTTAATGTCAAGGATGGATGTGTTTGGTGGATTGTTACACGGAAATTCTGAAATCCATGGACCAGCTATTGCGATTGAAAATAATGCAGCTATTCTGAATCCCCATGGACCTCAGATGATTTCTCATCCACCGGAACATGAGCCACTTGAACAGCCCATGGATAATGTAATTGTCTACCAGGTCCGTGACAGAATGCTTGAAATTGAACAGTTCATATCTCGTCGAAGAGCAGGCAATTGGCCTTCAAAAGAGATGTTAGATGCTGCTGGGTGTTGTTACAACTTTCTTGTACCATCAGGTAGCTCATCAAGTGACGAGAAATGTGTAGAATGGAGGCTGTCAACAAATTTGATTGAACGAATACTCATGTTTAGCCTAAACCTAACACAGATTAAGTGTTACGTTGTGTTGAAAATGATAAACAAATCATTGTTTCACTACGTCACGAAAGGTTTCTCAAGTTTTCATTGCAAAACTGTGCTGTTTTTCACCATAGAAAGAATCGAATCACAAATCTGGCAAGAAGAAAATTTGTGGCTGCTTGTAAAACTGTGTTTGCAAACACTGATACGGTGGCTGAAAGCTTGCTTTTGCCCACACTTTACCATTCGGGACGTCAACTTGTTCGACGGTAAACTTTCATATGTCAGCTGCAAAAGGCTGTATAGGTATGTCGCGGAAATGTTGAAAAATAATCTGAGGGATATAGTTTTGTTGCGCAGGGACGATCGGCATATTCGTTCACAGAACTTTCTAAACTTTGGAAAACTGATGTCGGCAAATACGAAGTTTTTCGTCACAGTTATGAAAGAAGATACTACATCACGAACTTGCATCGATACCCTGTGTGAAAAGGCTAACGTTGTGTTTGAATTTTTCAAATCGGACAATAGCATGCAGAGGCTTATTGCGCGTTGCATGGCGAAGCACATGCTGTTTGATATTACGCATATATCATCATCGATTTGCATTCAAGAAGTTATGCCCATAGGCGCTCAAATACTAACATGTTATCTTTTTTGCCTGAGTACGGATGTTGCATCCAGTCGACTGAAGATGGCATCGATGCTATTATCTACAGGAAATATGGGAGCAGCAATATTTGTTCTAGAGGACGTGGAACGTAGATACAATAACAATGTCCAAACACTGTGTCAGTGCTTTGAGAACATGTGTGCCGAGGGTAACAATCAAACAGTGATGACCAGTGAAAACACGACATTGTGTGTTACCTTCTCTAAAGAAGAGGTGTATTGTCTCCCGCCCGTGTTAGTTCTGCAGCTTTGGGTCTCATTGCAAGAAGGCTGGAATAACGTTAGAGAATTTGACCTGATTCTGGAAAAGCTTCAAGCTCTACAGGCGGTAGATGCACGGTCATTCTTGTTTTTTTTACAGTATCTAGCGTACGGCTCTCTGAGATTACGGGAAAACCAAGATGAGGCATTGCGCAGGTTTGTACACTTTGTGAGAGACCCTCCGTATACTATACACCACAAACATATGACGTTTATCCTACTTGGACATTGTTGGGAAATGGAAGGTGAATTTGATATTGCCCGGATGGCGTTTCGTGAATCTGTTGCACTCCGCCCTGAACGTAACTCAGCCTTTTGGCATCTTCAAAGGTTGGAAGAATGAAACATTTCTGAACTGCACATACTACAGATTATGTAAATCTGATTTAAAAAATATTTTTACATTATGTTTTGTGAAGTAAAGAGGAGTTTGTGTTGAATCATTGAACACATGGTACAATTCGAAGCTATTATTGTTTTGCCTTTTTGTTTAGTTGTCGCTCTTAATATACTATTTAGTTGTTGTTTTCCCATTATTTTGAGCTAAAAGAAATAATGCGAGTATTTCATTCAATGCTTGATATCTTTTAAATCGCAATAATGTATAAACATAAATGTACTATTGAGTCTTTGTCTGAAGCATCACCACCTATATTACCACACAGTACTAAATGTTCATCTTTCAAATTAACAAATTTCGTACAGTGAAAACGTAAATATCAAAGAGTTTCATTTTTTCATATGACGTATATTCTACTTGGATGTGTTGGGAAATGGAAGGTAACGTTGATATTGCCAAGACGGCGTATCGTGCATCTGCTGCACTTAGCCCTGATCGTAATTCAGCCTTATTGCATCTTCAAAGGACCGACGAATGAAGAAAGATGAACTGCACATTATGTTTAGTTAAATAGAGTTTGTATTTAGTTACTGTAAAAATGGAACAATTTGAATCTATTTATATTTACACTGAATATAGTATTTAGGTGTTGTTTTCCAATAATTATGATGGTAATTCAATATTGTGAGTATTTCAGTTAATGTCTGACATCTGAAAATTGTCACAATAAAAAAAAACATAAACAAGTACTGTTGTGTCTATGTCTGAAGCTTTGTTGAAAATATACTTCATGTTCATGTTCTTATCACAATATTTTCAATACGCGTGGTTTAAGTTGTCTAAATTGAAGCTTTGCAAATATTTTTTCCCCAATAAGTTGTCATTAAAGTGAAGTGAACACTCATAGCTCTTCGTTATTTTGTTCTGAAATAAGCGTAAGCACTGTTGTAAAACATACTTTTTAGTTACACACATAACCTTCAGATTTGGAAATATACTTTTAATTAATAAAGTGTCCTAATGATTTGTTTAACTGAACCTTTTTATTTGTACTTTTTCACATTTACAACTATTTTGATTTTCCATGTCATAATGTCTATCCAGTCTTACAACTTATAAACTAGGCTGACACTCGTTTTGGTATGTCTAAAAACATGACATACTCTTTGTGCGTTAGAGTAAGTATATATGCATGATTTTTGCGTACGGAAATACATTGATAATTAAGTTTATGATTTTCCCTACGTTTAGTACCAAGGGTTAACATTACGGTGTTCTTAGTGCTTACATAACCATAACAAGCCATTACAAATTTATGTACACGTACCTTTGATTGATTTTATTGATTAAAGACATTGTTATAGTCTACATTGTCACAATTCTTCGTGTTTGAGGACATGCGGACTTGCCTGAGTCGAAACCGTGTTTCACTTGAATGCCCGCGCCCTGAATGTCTTTGTCATCAATTATAGCAAACAATACATTACAGGTCGTTTTCGAAAATATATTCCATCGGGCAACTGGCAAATATGAATAAAACTTGTAACTATTGACGATATCAGAGTAAAAAAATATGTTTTAATATGTATGATGTCTGCTATTGTTGTTTCCTGATTATGGTAAAAATATTATATAATTTAATAAACAACACACCATGCTTAATACACTCTTACAACCTACGTTGAAGCTTCGTTTTGACTTAGGATATCTGAAGACGTTTCATATATGTAGGTTTGTCAATTTCACCTCACTCATAGCATTAGGTCAATGACATAAACCATGCGTCTGCTATTCCGACATTACCTACAAATGGGTGCAATATTTGTCGAAGTCTTCCAAATGACAAAAACACATTTAATGCAATAAAAAAATATAATCATTCGACTATTTATTAAAACTACAACGCAATATGCCGGATTATTGTGGATGTAAATACTTATACAAACTGTTGCAAATTATTCCGAGTAATTTCGACTATGAAATCACCATATGCAACTAACCTTTATCTGCAGTCCTATTGGGGGGG
>VMBQ01003413.1:76703-87407 GCA_007657795.1 Dreissena rostriformis
TTAATTATCCCCACACTTTTTGAAAAAAAGGTGGGGATATTGTGGTTATCTCCGCCATCCGTCCGTCCGTCTGTCTGTCTGTCCTGGCCAATATCTCCTCCTACACTATTAGCACTAGAACCTTGAAACTTACACACATGGTAGCTATGAGCATATGTGCGACCCTGCACTATTTGGAATTTTGATCTGACCCCTGGGTCAAAAGTTATGGGGGTTGGGGTGGGGCCGCGTCAGAAATTATCACTCATTTTTTTAGGTTATTTTACATTTACTTCTTTATTTCTACACTGATTCACTTCAAATTGATACTGGACCTCTCTTATGACAATACGGTCAATCTCAACCATGCATGGCCCCATTCCCAACCCTGGGGCGCCCCGCCCACATAGGCCACACCCACCCAAAATTGCCTTTTAGTATAATTTCTTCATTTCTACACTGATTCACTTCAAATTGAAACTGAACTTCTCTTATGACAATATGGTCAATCTCAACTATGCATGGCCCCATTTCCAACCCTGGGGCGCCCCGCCCCCACATAGACCACACCCACCAAAAATTGCCTTTTACTATAATTTCTTCATTTGTACACCGATTCACTTCAAATTGATACTGAACCTCTCTTATGACTATACGGTCAATCCCAACTATGCATGGCCCCATTACCAACCCTGGGGCCCCGCCCACATAGACCACACCCACCCAAAATTGCCTTTTACTATAATTTCTTCATTTCTACACTGATTCACTTCAAATTGATACTGAACTTCTCTTATGACAATACGGTAAATCTCAATTATGCATGGCCTCATTACCAACCATGGGGCGCCCTGCCCACATAGGTCATACCACCAAAAATTGCCTTTAACTATAACTTCTTCATTTCTACACTAATTCACTTCTAGTTGATACTGAACTTCTCTTATGACAATACGGTCAATCTCAACTATGCATGGCCCCGTTACCAACCCTGGGGCACACCTAGGTCAAACATTCGGCGTGGGGATACGCGTCGGCCTCTGCCGCGCCATTTCTAGTTTTATAGTCCTTACATTGACATAGGGACTTAAAGCAACATTCAATATGGTTCACTTGTTTTATAGTCTTTACATTGACATGGGGCGTTAAAGCAACATTCACTATGGTTCACTTATTTTATAGTCTTTACATTGACATAGGGCGTTAAAGCAACATTCAATATGGTTCACTTGTTTTTATAGTCTTTACATTGACATAGGGAGTTAAAGCAACATTCACTATGGTTAACTTGTTTTATAGTCTTTACATTGACATAGGGCGTTGAAGCAACTTTCGCTATGGTTCACTTGATTTATAGTCTTTACATTGACATGGGGCGTTGAAGCAACATTCACTATGGTTCACTTGTTTTATAGTCGTTACATTGACATAGGGCGTTGAAGCAACATTCAATATGGTTCACTTGTTTTATAGTCTTTACATTGACATAGGGCGTTTAAGCAACATTAACTATGGTTCACTTGTTTTATAGTCTTTACATTGACATAGGGCGTTAAAGCAACATTCGCTATGGTTCACTTTAGTCCTATTACGACGTCAATACCAATATATTAATATGAAGCACTTACTTCTTAAGCATCAATTTCTTTTATATTCCGCTTATATGTTTAAACCAGCCATTTGGATAAACACGGGGACTGAGTCAATATTAAATGCATTGGAAATGTTTTGAAATCGCCAAGCGGTAATTTGATTTGATTGATAATGATTGAGACTTCGAATTATACAATTAATAACTGCTGTTAATTATAATAAATGTATTATTTGAAAAAACACAACGCATTACTATATACGTTTAAGAACCAAAATTGCCAAAAAAAAGGTGTTGCATATTATTTGTGTACAATTCCTCGTCGTATATCCATCAATATTACCAATGCCATCATCGCGTTGATACCATGTAAACAATTTAACATATGCAAGGGAAGAATATGGCCAGTAATATAGTCAATATAGAAACATTATATTCCGCCTAGTCAAACCTTTATAAAATAGCCATATTAAAGAAGTTTTGTGAAGGTAATTAACCAATAAAAGATACGAAATACATGGATTTTGAAAATCGCCTTTGCCAATATTGCTATCACTAAACAGTTAAATATAGATTCAAATGCCATCAATTTCACCAGACTTTTAAAATCTACCGAAGTGTACATACTTAAAACTGATTAACGGCCTTAAATGCCAAATATATTGTTAAATGGTTTGGTTCATTCAAGATACATTAGACATTACAGTCCATGAGTACACATATATATNCCGTCTACATCTGCCTGTCTCATCATATCGTCCATCTCACCTTCATAGTTTATCTTTCCATCCCGTTCACATCTGCCTGTCTCATCATATCTTCCATCTCACCTTCATAGTTTATCTTTCCATCCCCGTTCACATCTGCCTGTCTCATCATATCGTCCATCTAATCTTCATAGTTTATCTTTCCATCCCTGTCCACATCTGCCTGTCTCATCATATCCTCCATCTCACCTTCATAGTTTATCTTTCCATCCCCGTCCACATATGTCTGTCTCATCATATCCTACATCTCACCTTCATAGTTTATCGTTCCATCCCCGTCCACATCTGGCTGTCTCATCATGTCGCCCATCTCACCTTCATAGTTTATCTTTCCATCCCCGTCCACATCTGCCTGTCTCATCATATCGTCCAGCTCACCTTCATTGTTTATCTTTCCATCCACGTCCACATCTGCCTGTCTCATCATATCGTCCATCTCACTTTCATAGTTTATCTTTCCGTCCCTGACCACATCTGCCTGTCTCGTCATATCCTCCGTCTCACCTTCATAGTTTATCTGTCCATCCCCGTCCACATCTGCCTGTCTCATCATATCGTCCATCTTACCTTCATAGTTCATCTTTCCATCCCCTTTCACATCTACCTGTCTCATCATATCGTCTATCTCACCTTCATAGTTTATCTTTCCATCCCCGTCCAGATCTGCCTGTCTCATCATATCCTTCATCTCACCTTCATAGTTTATCTTTCCATCCCCGTCCACATCCGCCTGTCTCATCATATCGTCCATATCACCTTCATAGTTTATCTTTCCAACCCCGTACACATCTGCTTGTCTCATCATATCTTCTATCTCACCTTCATAGTTTATCTTTCCATCCCCGTTCACATCTGCCTGTCTCATCATATCGTCCAGCTCCTTGTCCGTGAGTGCTTCGCCCAGCTTTTTCATGGCCACTCTAATATATCACACACAACGTAAATATAAATAATTGTATCATCAGGCGTTAGGAAACATGAGTGTTATGATGACGTCGATACTTTCTTAATATTCTTTGATGTTTTACCTGCTGTTGTTTATGTTTTTGTTCATTACAAACACAGAAACTAACTGAAACAATAATATAATTATTCATAGCTAAAAAATTAGGTGATTGCTGATTAGATATTCGTTTGTTTCCTCGAGAAACGCTGATTTATAAAACCTGTTTCCTTTATCTTCAAAAGACCAGTTACTATTAAGCTCGCCATCATCATTTATTTCTCGACGTTGTTTCTATTATTCAAAAAATACATCAAACGTGTTCTACACGGGATTAAGTTTACAAAATGAATATTTTAAACGTATGTCCACCGATTGTATTGCTTATCGCTTTATTACTTTAACTATTTTGTATGGATACAAACCTACATAATATAAGAAAGTTTGATATATTCTGACCTAAATTCCTTCTCGTCAATATAACCGTTTCCATCTCGATCAAACGTTCTAAACGCAGAACGGACAATGTCTTCTCTGTTGATATAGGACACATCATCTGCAAGATTTTATTTAGGAAATATTCAGTGAACGTAGAGCAACATGAAATGTAAATGATTAATTTGGAAAAATGTCTACAACTCCGTCAGACGAGCATGTTATGTTAAATGCAGTAAAAGTACGATTAGTTTCAACAACGCAAAACAAATGAACAATGATGATTATATTTAGACTACCATCATATGCAAGTAAAGGATTTATAAAAGCAATACATGATTGATGATAAATACAATAATGTGTCATGACTCAGTTACCATTCTAGTATTGTGATAATCGTATTATGGTTTTAGTGTGAGTTTTGAAAACTGTCAGTTAACAGAGAGACACAATTTAATAATAAAAGAAAATAAATTTTAGTAGTCCATCTCTTGTTACTATCCCCAGTCTATTGATAGAACATATTATGATGCCTATACTTACTGACTTTGGACATTTCCTCTTGCATAAATGCATAAAACTCTTGGAACTCTATCCGCCCATTTCCTGAAATAGACATTGTCTATAAAGTTAACTTGAAATATATATGTTGCCTAATTTAGATAAAACTTATTCTGTTTTACCATCAACATTGTTTTCAACATTTTTGTGAACACAAAGTACTAACAAAGTTTTAAATGTAGCAATCAAGTTAACATCGAGATGACGATTAATGTTATTATAGTTAAACGTTTTGTAATACTGTTTCTCTAACAGTCTTATGCCATTCTCAACACACAAACACACACTTATTGATTTATTATATATCATCTGCAAACTGTGTGACTTAACTTACTTTTCAAAGAAAACATGCTCGAGCAATCTACTCGTAAAAAGATCAAAATAAACGAAGACAATCTAATAAAAACTTCATTTCCTCACACTAAATGCCATCTAATCATCGTTATCATTGTAACGTTTGAACCAAACTAATCATTGTCCCATGATGGACCAGCTAACTAAGTTGGAAGACCCTTGGACTACAAACCCGGGTATAGTGTGTTCGATTCCTGGCGTTGCCGCAAATTCTGCGGAGATGTGGCCATTAAATCTTTTATACGGCCATTTGCCACCTTTCTCAAGGTCAAGTATTACTAGGAAGTTATCATTTACTTGAATAAGTTTGTGCACTTAGTACTGGTAAAACCAGAATTGTTGAGTATGTCAACAAATGCCAGGCGACAATGGAATGGTTTAGTATATCAACAAACTCCAGACGACCGTTAAATTGTTTAGTATATCAACAAATTCTAGACGACAATGGAGTGGTTTAGTATGTCAACAAATGCCAGACGACAATGGAATGGTTGAGTATGTCAACAAATGCCAGACGACTATGGAATGGTTTAGTATATCAACAAATGCGCAACGACGAATTGTTTAGTATATCAACAAATGCCAGCCAACAATGGAATGGTTTAGTATGTCAACAAATGCCAGACGACAATTGAATGTTTTAGTATATCAACAAATGCCAGACGACAATTGAGTGGTTTAGTATATCAACAAATGCCAGACGACAATGGAGTGGTTTACTATGTCAACAAATGCCAGACGACAATGGAATGGTTTAGTATGTCAAAAAATGCCAGACGACAAAGGAATGGATTAGTATATCAACAAATGCCAGACGACTATGGAGCGGCTTAGTGTGTCAACAAATGCCAGACGACAAAGGAATGGTTTAGTATGTCAACAAATGCCAGACGACAATGGAATGGTTTAGTATATCAACAAATGCAAGACGACAATGGAATGGTTTAGTATGTCAAAAAATAATGCATAATTGAATAAGAGCAATATAGCGTTTTTGGCCATGCATGACAATGGAATACCACTTTATGCGGTATTCTTGGTATACATGTTAAAAATCAATTACATGTTTATTATAACAAACATATAGAGGTTCAAAACAGAACGGCGCGTCTTCCTTTCTATCATCATTTCTTGATTCAATGCTAACAACATACATGTATTCAGAAAATTTCAATGATATATTTTATGTTTTCGTTCCATTACAATGGTATTTTCACATTCTCACCAGCTGTAGTCACATTCGCTGCGTAGAGTTTTCAACAAAATATAAAGTTATTTAGCATTCAGACTTCAGTTTGAAAAACGACGGTCCTGACTTATTACAGTTTACATGGTTTATTCTTTGTTTGCGTTTGAATGTGTCATTAATCGCCCTATTCAATTGTTGCTGCAATCACACAAACCATTAGCATCCAGTGCCCGCATGGAATCGTCGACCTGCTGCTGCGTGGGAGTCATACCCAGGAACCTCATGGCCGTGCCGAGCTCCTGAATGCAGATGGAGCGATCATTGTTCGTGTCGAACATCCGGAACAACTCGCGAATTTCTGTGAATGAAATATGGAAGCAAAGGATAAAACTCGTGGGATTAGCATACCACGTCATATTTGTTGCTTTTTGTGAAGGCAATACCAATTTAACGAAATGCATAATAAACAAATAAATCCTTAAATACGCAACATTAACATTAAATAATCTTAAAAACAACTATTATCAAAGTAACACTGAGAGAGTGATAAAATCGTTCAGAACCAGAACAAGCGTAAGATAAATGATTTTATTTTTTGGAATACTATTAAAACATTACAAAAATATAAGTCACACACTAACAACACTAAGCGAAACTTAATACATACACTTACGCTTCTATTGAGATTTAGATTGCTACTATAAAGTTCAACCACTAGTTTTCGCCAACAATCGTTGATTATCGGAGATACAGGGACAACACATGATAGACGTTATTGTTATTTGAATATTCGAGCGTTTAGATAAGTGATAATGAAAATGAGCTGTGGAACATGTACGAACAACTGACCGTAAAAGGACATTTTAGGAGTGGGATACTGTTAAAATATGTAGATCTTTTTAAATACTCATCCAAAACCTCAAACAAAAACACAAATAAATTCTTAAAACATTTAAAATAATGAGTATAGTATAACGGATAGTATTCGAGCTCTTTCGGGCGATTTTTATCTACTTACCAACTTTAAGGTTATATATCTAGGAATGAATCGCAAAATCTTGATGTAACAAGGACGATATACACGTTTCATTCTGTATATACATGGCTATTCTGTCTATAGTCCATAATGAATCAGAATCAGAATCAAAATAGTCTATTTCGACTGAAGCATATATACAGCTTGTCGTCATAAACATACATATGCAATAACAACATACGTTTTAAGTATATACAAACAATACGTCATTTAGAAGAAGGATCAATTAATAAAAATAAAAAAAAATAAAAAAATGCAACATGTTTTCGTGAGGATGTCACATAGATAAGGCTAATTCATAGTGACCACATAATGTTAAAACGTAGTTTAATAATTGCAACAAGTATTTACATTATTTTGTGCTTATTTTGTTTGTGAAAAATATATAATTTCTACTAAAATATAAGACATTTTCTCGAATTTTAAAGCATTTTAAGCAAAACATATCTAGTGTTCGTAACACTATTTTGTTTGAGCTATTAAGTTCGATAAAGATGAACATATTTGTATGAGATCTATAAAACTTTGGAACTAATGCATTCCTAACATCGGCATAATTCGGACATTTAAGAACAACGTGATATTCATCCACGATATAATTTAGGTTGCATAAAACCCATTTGCGATGATCTATGACAATGTTCTGGTGTCTAACCGTTTCTATATAATATAATTTGTGAGACGACAAACGTAATTTAGCAATGATGTTCCTATGCTTTTTATTTTCAACAACATCACGATACGACGATCTTTCGAATACTGGTTTTAATTCATTATATAAAATTGTTGAACTAGATGATGTGACACTTATGTTGCAGTTAGTAATATACTTCTCGTAATATATTTTTAAGTAACGGGATTAAAGGGATAAATTGATTAGAGTTCGCGGATTCGGGGAATAGCCATTCATCGTTAAAACCGGTTTGGTTAAGAATGTCCCGTACTTTCGACGCCCAATGGTTTGTGTTATTTTTGCGTTACATTTCTAATCTCAGAAATAGTACAATGTGTTTTAGAATACACTTGCCCTGTTTTACAGTATATAATTTCAAAATGTATTTAATATGTTAACATCACTTTTCTTCCATATACAAATATATTTCTATAAATTGAATGAAACTATATCGGCAGGAACTATGTTAGCTTTACGTCAGAGTTTACTCATCCATGATCGTATTACATACAATATAATCACACGAATATAAAGTACAATATGCATGCAAACACTGGGAGAGGCAAACATGCATATTATTCGTTATTATCACTTGACATGCCAGTAATTTGATGCTGAACATTTACATGCGGACGCTTTAAGTTTTTATTTTAGATCCAATTAACAGCGCAAGACATGTGGCGTTTCCAGCTGACGTTATACGGGGAAATTCGTTTAATTTGTAATGACAAACATAATCCAGGCATTTTTATGTAAGCCATGAAACAAAATAAACTGCACACTAATACACACGTGTATCATTCCGTACTTCATACATGCATATAATATATTTGAAAACATGCGGACAACACCAAACAACCTGTGTCGAAAGAAAACATGCGGACAACACCAAACAACCTGTGTCGAAAGAAAACACACAGACAACACCAATCAACCTGTGTCGAAAGAAAACATTTGGACAACACCAAACAACCTGTGTCGAAAGAAAACACACGGACAAAACCAAACAAACTGTGTCGAAAGAAAACACACTGGCAACACCAAATAACCTGTGTCGAAAGAAAACATTTTGACAACACCAAACAACTTGTGTCGAAAGAAAAGATTTGGACAACAACAAACAACCTGTGTCGAAAGAAAAGATTTGGACAACACCAAACAACCTGTGTCGGAACTTCCTTGAATGACCACGCCAAAGCTGTCTTCAGCATCCATTTAAAGCAAATCAAACATAACACAGGTAATTGTGCAATTGGACACTCATTTATTAATATAATTTCAAATTGAATACATCTTTATTGTTAAATATGTGTTGTTATATTCAAATTGTAAACTTTGTTTACGCTATGTAACCTTATATTTTAAGGTGCACTTGTCTATGAACAAAACCATCAAGAATACTACGTTAAAAGCTACGTTATCAGAATGCTACGTTATTGCTACCTTTTCAGTTGATATCACTCGACATGCTTTATATCTATGTATATTTTATACAAAACATTGTATTTGGTTATCAAATTACATTTTCAACCCATTTATACATGTAGGTAATTGGCATATGCGGACTTAATAAAGAAAACAATAGAACATTTGCATAATAATTAAATTTTCAAGCACACTAATTTCTACTGTTAATTAAACTATTGCACACTTTGCCTTCTGATTCCAATCGTAAATACAAATGAGCAGCTATGGCAAAAAAGGGCTTAATTAATATGCGTTAAGAATCGTCGAAATAAGCCCAGGGACGCCGAAACTGGAGTTCCATGTAGAAGAGACTTCCTTTTAACGTTAAATTCCATAAAAGCGGAAAGTATCGTCCATTATTAGCCTGGGCGGACTGCTTAACGCACATGCATACAATCATTTTCCTCCAAAGCATTGCTCAAATTGATATTCCGAGTTATTTCCTGTCTAATTAATAATAAAACTCACCGGTCTCTATAGTCTTTTTCGGTGATTCTTGATTTTGTGTCTTCTTGTTTGTAGACTGTAATACAGTAAACAATGTTTATATAAAGTGGATGTAAACATACATGCATGGTAATTGCATCCCACGAGTAGGTTGGTGTTTGTTTATGTTTGTCCATTTACCTCGTATGTAATGAGATGTAACGTAATACAATAATTGTCACAAATAGAATGTGACGAGTAAGACAAATAGTTATATCAGTAAAAATATTACACTCAACAACATATCATTACAAATAATACACTCAACAACTCATTAAATGCAAAAAAGTGACATTAAAGTAATTTCAGTATAAGCTATTAGCTTTTATTTTAGTCGTACATGAATGTAAGCATAGAAATATGTTAGTAATATTTTGGTCATATTTTAGACGTAATGACCCAGCTGCAATTAAATTGAATTAAAGTGCGCGATATAACATTATTCTTATAGTTGATGAAATTAAAACAGTGTTAAGAATGTTTTTAATAACTGAATTTTAGATAGAGCTGAGATAAGCATGCACCATATTGTAAGCAAAGAGAGCCATGACGTCTTATTTTTAATGCATATAAATTAAATTTTCAAATTGCATTGTTAAAATACAACTTCTTGATGCTTGATTTCTTTTTGCAATTTGTGAATATATAAATCTTCTTATAATATAAACGATTTTAAAAGGGTTCGTTCATAGTGTTTTAAAAATAAATTCCGTTAAATCAATTTACTACAAAAGCTGTTATATTTGGAAAAAAACATTTAAATAATTATAATCAAAATAAGAATATTGAATTAAAAAAAATGCGCCAGCCCTGGGGTTCGAACCCGGTACATCTAGAAGAAAAGCAAACGCGGCGTCAGCGATACACCACTTCAGCTTTTGAATTGGGAAGGAAGTCGAAATGCTTTGTCGCTAATACGAGTTTGTGCTAAATAAGCGACGAAAATCATTACAGAGGCTTCATTATTTTTCAATTTTGATTGACGATTATAATTAAACGAACACACATGTTAAACATTTTCTTAGTTAGGTTTGTTATTTTGCTTGTTTGCATATAATCCATTAATTCCTTTTTGAATATATGACATCAACAAAAGCATATTGCAAAATTTGAACGAGTCCCATTTTAATTGTTGCACCTTCAATGATAAAATCAAATAATAAAATTATTTCAAACCTTTCGCAAGCACAAACATTCCATGGTTGCAGAAATAGTGCTTTTTG
>VMBQ01003413.1:89786-104111 GCA_007657795.1 Dreissena rostriformis
CTTCAGTCGCTTCCATAAAGAACTTACATACAAGTAGTGTATTAAAACCTGCAGTCGCTTCCATAAAGAACGTACATACAAGTAGTGCATTAAAACATTCAGTCGCTTCCATAAAGAACTTACATACAAGTAGTGTATTAAAACCTTCAGTCGCTTCCATAAAGAACTTACATACAAGTAGTGTATACAAACCTTCAGTCGCTTCCATAAAGAACTTACATACAAGTAGTGTATAAAAACCTTCAGTCGCTTCCATAAAGAACTTACATACAAGTAGTGTATACAAACCTTCAGTCGTTTCCATAAAGAACTTACATACAAGTAGTGTATAAACACCTTCAGTCGTTTCCAGACAGAACTTACAAACAAGAAGTGTATAAAAACCTTCAGTCGCTTCCATACAGAACGTACATACAAGTAGGGTATAACAACCTTCAGTCGCTTCCATAAAGAACTTACATACAAGTAGTGTATACAAACCTTCAGTCGCTTCCATAAAGAACTTACATACAAGTAGTGTATAAAAACCTTCAGTCGCTTCCATGAAGAACTAACATACAAGTAGTGTATACAAATCTTCAGTCGCTCCCATAAAGAACTCACATACAAGTAGTGCATAAAAACCTGCAGTCGCTTCCATAAAGAACTAACATACAAGTAGGGTATAAAAATCTTCAGTCGCTTCCATAAATAACACATACAAGAAGTGTGTAAAAACCTTCAGTCGCTTCCATACAGAACTTACGTACAAGTAGTGTATACAAACTTTCAGTCGCTTCCATAAAGAACGTACGAATTGTTGAGAGATAACGAATTTTTTTAAGAGTTTTTTTTTTTTTAAATTACTTTTAAGCATGACTCGAACCCATCATCTTACACGTAAGTTAAAACTTATGATGACCAATAAAAGTTTCCGTGAAAACAAAGTTCGCTGTAACAATAATATATTAAAACGATTTACAATCTTACGATTCTTGTTGGTGTTCCTTGAACCTAGATGTCCGCTTTTCAACGGGGATATTTTTAAAGAATATATTTTAGAATATCTTTTAAGTATTCCCAAAATTTCACGAATATTATCCACATCAATTAATATCAACAAACGCTATGTCGGTAAATAAACGCTTTCTATAAAATGAGAATTTTCAAAACGAAACTTTTAACTTGTATATTGTCAATGTTGACTCAGTGGGAATCACTTATAATCAAATATGAATCATTAACAAAAGAAAGCGCAACTGTTGGTAGACGGTCCAAACATGGTTCACTCTGTTTCAAGATGCCTTCATGCTGTCTATACATTTAAACGGGTCGTTGATGCAATATTCACTATGGTTCACTTGTTTTATAGTCTTTAAATTGACATAGGGCGTTAAAGCAACATTCACTATGGTTCACTTGTTTTATAGCCTTTACATTGACATAGGAAGTTAAAGCAACATTCAATATGGTTCACTTATTTTATAGTCTTTACAATGACATGGGGCGTTAAAGCAACATTCACCATGGTTCATTGTTTTATAGTCTTTACATTGACATAGGGCGTTAATGCAACATTCACTATGGTTCACTTGTTTTATAGTTTTTATATTGACATGGGGCGTTAACACAACATTCATTATGGTTCCCTTGTTGTATAGTCTTTACATTGACATAAGGCGTTAAAGCAACATTTAATATGGTTCACTTGTTATCCCCACGCTTTTTGAAAAAAAGGTGGGGATATTGTGGTTATTTCCGCCGTCCGTCCGTCCGTCCGTCCTGGCCACAATCTCCTCCTACACTATTAGCACTAGAACCTTGAAACTTACACACATGGTAGCTATGAGCATATGTGCGACCCTGCACTATTGAAATTTTGATCTGACCCCTGGGTCAAAAGTTATAGGGGTTGGGGTGGGGCCGCGTCAGAAATTATCACTCATTTTTTTAGGTTATTTTACATTTACTTCTTTATTTCTACACCGATTCACTTCAAATTGATACTGAACTTCTCTTATGACAATACGGTCAATCTCAACTATGCATGGCCCCATTACCAACCCTGGGGCGCCCCGCCCACATAGGCCACACCCACCAAAAATTTCCATTTACTTTATTTTTTTCGTTTCTACACGGATTCACTTCAAATTGATACTGAACTTCTCTTATGACATTAGGGTCAATCTCAACTATGCATGGCCCCATTCCCAACCCTGGGGCGCCCCGCCCACATAGGCCACACCCACCAAAAATTTCCATTTACTATAATTTCTTCATTTCTACACGGATTCACTTCAAATTGATACTGAACTTCTCTTATGACATTAGGGTCAATCTCAACTATGCATGGCCCCATTCCCAACCCTGGGGCGCCCCGCCCACATAGGCCACACCCACCAAAAATTTCCATTTACTATAATTTCTTCATTTCTACACGGATTCACTTCAAATTGATACTGAACTTCTCTTATGACATTAGGGTCAATCTCAACTATGCATGGCCCCATTCCCAACCCTGGGGCGCCCCGCCCACATAGGCCACACCCACCAAAAATTTCCATTTACTATAATTTCTTCATTTCTACACGGATTCACTTCAAATTGATACTGAACTTCTCTTATGACATTAGGGTCAATCTCAACTATGCATGGCCCCATTCCCAACCCTGGGGCGCCCCGCCCACATAGGCCACACCCACCAAAAATTTCCATTTACTATAATTTCTTCATTTCTACACGGATTCACTTCAAATTGATACTGAACTTCTCTTATGACATTAGGGTCAATCTCAACTATGCATGGCCCCATTCCCAACCCTGGGGCGCCCCGCCCACATAGGCCACACCCACCAAAAATTTCCATTTACTATAATTTCTTCATTTCTACACGGATTCACTTCAAATTGATACTGAACTTCTCTTATGACATTAGGGTCAATCTCAACTATGCATGGCCCCATTCCCAACCCTGGGGCGCCCCGCCCACATAGGCCACACCCACCAAAAATTTCCATTTACTATAATTTCTTCATTTCTACACGGATTCACTTCAAATTGATACTGAACTTCTCTTATGACATTAGGGTCAATCTCAACTATGCATGGCCCCATTCCCAACCCTGGGGCGCCCCGCCCACATAGGCCACACCCACCAAAAATTTCCATTTACTATAATTTCTTCATTTCTACACGGATTCACTTCAAATTGATACTGAACTTCTCTTATGACATTAGGGTCAATCTCAACTATGCATGGCCCCATTCCCAACCCTGGGGCGCCCCGCCCACATAGGCCACACCCACCAAAAATTTCCATTTACTATAATTTCTTCATTTCTACACCGATTCACTTCAAATTGATACTGAACTTCTCTTATGACAATACGGTCAATCTCAACTATGCATGGCCCCATTACCAACTCTGGGGCGCCCTGCCCACATAGGTCACACCCACCCAAAATTGCCTTTTACTATAACTTCTTCATTTCTACACCAATTCACTTCTAATTGATACTGAACTTCTCTTATGACAATACGGTCAATCTCAACTATGCATGGCCCCATTACCAACCCTGGGGCACACCTAGGTCAAACATTCGGCGTGGGGATACGCGTCGGCCTCTGCCGCGCCTTTTATAGTTTTAAAGTCCTTACATTGACATAGGGAGTTAAAGCAACATTCAATATGGTTCAATTGTTTTATAGTCTTTACATTGACATGGGGCGTTAAAGCAACATTCACTATGTTTCACTTATTTTATAGTCTTCACATTGACATAGGGCGTTAAAGCAACATTCAATATGGTTCACTTGTTTTTATAGTCTTTACATTGACATAGGGAGTTAAAGCAACATTCACTATGGTTAACTTGTTTTATAGTCTTTACATTGACATAGGGCGTTGAAGCAACATTCACTATGGTTCACTTGTTTTATAGTCTTTACATTGACATAGGGCGTTGAAGCAACATTCACTATGGTTCACTGTTTTATAGTCGTTACATTGACATAGGGCGTTGAAGCAACATTCAATATGGTTCACTTGTTTTATTGTCTTTACATTGACATAGGGCGTTTAAGCAACATTCACAATGGTTCACTTGTTTTATAGTCTTTACATTGACATCGGGCGTTAAAGCAACATTCGCTATGGTTCACTTTAGTCCTATCACGACGTCAATACCAATATATTAATATGAAGCACTTACGTCTTAAGCATCAATTTCTTTTATAGTCCGCTTATATGTTTAATCCAGCAATTTGGATGAACAAGGGGACTGAGTCAATATTTATACATATTTGTTAGATTATTATTGGTCATTTAATGCGTTGGAAATGTTTTGAAATCGCCAAGCGGTACTTAGATTTGATAATGATTGAGACTTCGAATTATACAATTAATAACTGCTGTTAATTATAATAAATGTATTATTTAAAAAAAAACACAACGCATTACTATATACGTTTTAGAACCAAAATTTCAAAAAAGGGTGTTGTATATTATTTGTGTACAATTTCTCGGCGTACATTCATCAATATTACCAATGCCATCATCGTGTTGATACCATGTAAACAATTTAACACGTGCAAGGGAAGAATACAGCCAGGAATATAGTCCATATTGAAACATTATATTCCGCCTAGTCACACCTCTATTAAATAGCCATATTTACATATATTAAATTAGTTTTTGTGAATGTAATTAACCAATAAAAGATACGAAATACATGGGCAACCTATAATTGTTACCGAACCGGAACGGGCAGCGCAACACCTTTGGGCATTTACGTTTTTATTCCTTATTTAGTTATATTGTGTCACAACCAAGAGCATAGTATGCATTGATACTATTACTGCCTTTCACAAACTGTTCACTTTTCTACGAGCTATGATAAAAAATCATTATTTGCTTTACAAAGGAAATATCGTTTACAAGCCTTATGTAAATGAAACAAGAATCAATACCATCATTAAAGATGTTTAGCATGCTACATTTTGTCCTTTCATAGAAACAGTATCTAAGAACGGAAAATACAATACGGTGTGTTGCAAATTCTGATTCATTAGAAATCCGTTATTTCGTAACAGAGTAAACACAAATGTCTAATCGCTTTTGTAAATATTGCTATCACTAAACAGTTAAATATTGATTCAAATGCCATCAATTCCACCAGACTTTTAAAATCTACCGAAGTGTATATACTTTAGACTGATTAACGGCCTTAAATGTCAAATATATTGTTTAATGTAAGTATTTACACACACTCAACAGCAGTAATAAAATTCTTATGTTTTTCACATTACCTCGTTTATTATGAGATATAACACAATAAAACATTTGTTACAAATAAAATGTGACAAAGTTAGAAAAGTATTCATATATTTGAAAAGAATACACTCAACAACTCATTTAATGCAAGAAATTCAAATGAAATAACTTTCAGCGTAAGCTTTCAGTCATTATTTTAGTCGTTCTTGAATGTTAGCGTAACAATATTTCAGATTAAAGGACGCAGATGCCAAAATAATGCATGGAATTACATTACCTTCTTAGTTGATGCGCTTTAAAATGTTTTGAAAATGTTTAAGAACTGAATTTTAGATAGAATGGAAATAAATATTCACCACATTTTGTACGCAAAGAGAGCCATTTAGTCTGATTTTTAAAGTATATTAATTAAATTTTAATTTGCATTGTAAATATGCAGTTTCTTGTTCCTTGATTTTTTTTTACAATTGGTACATATATAACTTAACTTGTAATATTTATCCTTTTAAAACGGATTTATTCTTATAAACAGAGCCTGGGACCTATAGAAGCAAAAACAAACGAGTAAGCGCTACACCACTTAAGCTTTTGAATTGTTGAATTAGATATATTTAAGATAGATTTATTTCAACATTAAATGCACAGATTAACATGGCAGCAGATTATCTTCACACAATAAATAATAAAAACAACCTGCATGTATACACAGAGCCATGTCAATCAACATTATGCGTTAAGGATTGCACAATAAAGGGTTTGCAATTAAACCCTTATTTCCATTGTGGTCCTTGAATTTTTATGTCGCGGCTACACGTTTTGCTATATAAGCGATGCAAATCGTTACACAGACTTTATAATTGTTCCGATTTTGATTGATGATTATCATTAAACGAACACAAATGTTGAACATTTTTCAAAGTTATTGGTGTTACTTTGCTTATTTGCATATAATCCATACAATCTCTTTAAAATAAGTGCAATTTGTTTAATAAAAAAAAGTAATATTGCAAAAATGTAAAAAGTTCCTTTAACTTGTTTCACTTTCAATGATAAATCAAATAATAAAATAATTTCAAACCTTTCGTAAGCACAAACATTCCATGGTTGCAGTTATAGTGCTTTTTGTTGAAGATAATCGTAGAATCCCGATTAATCGAACAAAAAGCAAACTATATATTTGTCGATCACTGCCTGTGTCTGTATAATGAATGCGTGTCCTAACGTCTCTCGAATTTCAACCAATATGCTATCAATACGTATGAACACTATTAAAGGTTAACCAATTAATACTAATTGACGATCAGCCTATATGACACATGACATCAACTTCGGATTATACACCTACATCAAAGAGTCCAGCATCGCAATTATATTAATGTTGGTTAATGTCATATGCGCATTATTTATTCATTAATATTAGATCACGACAAAATGCATTGCGCTTGAAAAAGCAATTAGCATAGGGTTAATCATGAGGTTAGGCAGTTGTTACATAGAAATTCTATAAAGCTGTGTCACAAACACTAAAAGAAACAACAATATCACTCAATACCATTACGCAAATTAAACACATGAAGTCTCAGTTACTCTAATTTGCAAAAAAAACAATTAAATATATTTAGTCAAAATGGATTATATTTCATTGAACTCATCAACTTCTTATATAGGCAAAATAATGATCCATCCATTAGATACATCTTAAGGCTGAATGCATCCATTCTATTATAAAGTGTGTTTGTCTTTCTTTCTAATAATACTCGAATAAGTTTTACCTCATTTGAATATCAGAACAGCCTTTTTAAAAGAAGGTGAATACCTGGTGGGTGTTTTCACAAAAGGGTAAATATACAATACATATGAACAAGTTGCCATATTTAAAAAGAGAAAATAATTCTTGGGTTACACATCAAATACACTGATCCTGCAGTGATTATATAACATCGAGCTTTTAACTGAAGGATAGCATCAATACGGTGCATCAATAACTACCAGATGTTATTACAGAACCGGAACGGTGAGCGCAAAACATTGGGGATTTAAACTGTTATTCCTTTATATTGTGTCACAATAAAGAGCATATAATACATTTATACTATTACTGCCTTTTAAAAACTGCTTCTTTTTCTGCGAGCTAAGATAAAAATAATATTTTGCTCTATCACGGAAATATCGTGTTACAAGCATTATGTAAATCTAACAAGCACTTGTGTTTAAACCAATCATAAAATATGTTTATTATGCTAACTTTTGTGCGTTAAAAAAGGAGATATAATCTTAGAACGAACAATACAATACGGTGTGTAGAAATCGATCTGATTTATTATAAGCCGATTATTTCGTAACATAGTTAACACAATAATCTCATCGCTTTTGAGAATATTGAAATTACTAAACAGTATTGATTGCAATGTCACCGATTCCCAAGAGAGTATACATCTACTTAAATTTCAAGAACTAGTAGTAGTAGTAGTAGTAGTAGTAGTAGTATTAGTAGAAGTAGTAGTAGAAGTAGTAGTAGTAGTAGTTGTAGTAGTAGTAGTTGTAGCAGTAGTAGTAGTAGTAGTAGTAGAAGTAGTAGTAGTAGTAGTAGTAGTAGTAGTAGTAGTAGTAGTAGTAGTAGTAGTTGTAGCAGGTGTTGTTGATGCTGGTGTTGGTGTTTTTGTTTTTGTATAGAAGCAGTAGTAGTAATAGAAGTCGCAGCAGCAGTAGTTGTTGCAGTAGCAGTAGTTATAGTAGTTTGAATCAGTAGTAGGAATATAAGCAGCAGCTGCAGCAGTAGTATCATCAGTAAAACAATTAGAAGCGTACTTTATTATTTTACTTAATTATTACCTCGCTAACTGTCGCCGTTGTTACGCCTACGTTTTGTCACGCCATACTTAAACAAAATGTATGATATACCATTTCAAGAATTCAGTTGTTATCAGTTAATTTTGGGGAAGACAAGACGCTGGATATTGGCCATTGTTGAGTATAAAACCTAGCAAACCAAATAAAACAGCTCCATAGCTTTTATTTAAGACAACCTTAGACACCTTTAATAACACGTTAAAGAGAAAAATTAACATATCTGTGCTAACAATTTTTACGGATCACACTTGACATTGCGTATTTATTACAACACTTCATTAAAACCGTTCTAATTATACTCGACTTCTATTGTCGATTTCTAGTCAATGTCATATTTATATTTCGCATATGCATCCATGCTATGTAAACTGGCATAGCTAGAATCATTGCGATGATAAGAAACGTGTACTTTATGATTCTAGCTCCTGATAGCATGTCATCAAGAATGGTGTATGCTGGTACTTGCTTTTACTAGATACATAATAAAGTTGCAGGCACTGTGCTGTGATATTAAACCAATAAATTGCGAACAATGAATTGATATTCTATTACAATGTATGTTGCTTTTAAAGTTGAATTGCAAAATCTATATGATATGGTGTTCATATTGACCGTACTATGGCATTGACCAAAGCCTAATTTTATATTAAAAAGACAAGCGGGTGGTAAGAAGCCTTTATCACCTCAACATGTTTCAGGAGTTTCACTCTTTTTATATCACTTTTTTATATCACCTTACAATAACATATCATAATATAACGTTTGTAGTTCATAACCTTACGTGTCGTATGTTGTTTATATGAAGATATGTCAGATTGAGACCGACGCGTACTCGTAAAACAAGCACTTACAACCCAAACAAGACTATTACCCATCGACTGACTGACGACTATAACGCATCATCAGTAGACTAGTGTTTAACAAGCTATAGTACAGTAGCATGCAATACCATACCTAAGAAAATAGGTTTTATAGTACTGACAAGACTCGTTCGGTGAAGCGAAACCTGGTGCCAAAAGTTACCATAGTCATGTAAGATTTATTTCACGCTATATTTCAATATATTAAAAGGTAATACATACCTATTCAGGCCCAATGATATCTTATCGGCATACACTGTTTGATTAGGCCGACATGGTAGCTTTATCACATGACGAGAGGGTTTCATTCGGATATTTTCGAATCGACCTCGACCGCGTTCTCCAAATTTTAATCACAACTATCAGTTTATGATTTTTTGTTCAATAACTCATGTCTGAGCAACTTCCACGTTATTTCAATATTGTTATAAAGCGTAATATCGCGAAGTTTTCGCACACTCTACATTTTTGGACATGCTTTTTTTAAGCCAAACCCAAAGTGTGAATCTTATTCTTTGGAAACCAATATTTTCGCTATTTTTAATTACTCTAAAATGTTCAGATGAATTTAATACTTATTCATTTTACCAATATTTGCGTTAAAAATCCCGCGACATATCAAACCTGTGGTTTGTACAACCTAATGGCGGTTCATGTAATAAAAACTGCCATATGACTACAGAACTCAGTAAACCGTTGCTTTTTCTCTATTTGGGTACATAGGCATGTGAACTCGATACAGGTAATGATGTTATCCGATAGCGTTAAGTTGTTTTGCAGTTGAAATGATCTTCATAAGGAAACCAATACTAAATTATTAATATGTTCACAGTTTTCGATTTGTATCATTTCGACAACAACTATTTGCTTTCATTTAGTGGCAATTATGATAATCTCATTGATTTTGTAAATTAGTATTTTGTTGATTAATGCCTGTCTAGTAATATCAATTGAGTTATCCTAGGAAACATGCAACATTAGATTTACGGACATTTCTTTTTTGGGAATATTTCAGTTTTTTGTGCATCTTAAATATTCCAAAAAAACGTATTGTTATTTGGCCGAAATCAACGAGTACTTACGGTAGTCTATAATTCATGTGTAAAGTTTGTTCATAAAGCCATAAAGACATTTTGAGTCCATGACTGCAAACTTACGCGATATTATTTTTTCACAAATAGAATTTATTTTGACGAATACCGCTACGTTTTGGTGACGCACAATTTATTTAGAATTGCTTTAGACAATATCTTGTCAACAGTTTTCTACTTAGATGTAAACATTCTCTATCTTTACAATTAAGGTGTCCACTTTGGTCAGTGCTACTTTCAGTTGCACTGCTTGCGACTGTCTATCAACAATTAAACTCTCGTTTCCTTGCTATGGGTTTGTCCCACAACGTAATTTCGCACAGACAGAACAAATAAAAAGCGGCGTTTACATTTACGAAGCCAGTTCAAGCATTATACCAGTAAACGAGCCAATAAATAAATCCATACCACGGTACACCTGCCAATATTATATTGAAAATCACATTTCAGCAATACATGTATAACTCAACTAACACTTTTATAAAGATTAACATAATAAATGAATTGCATGAGTCATGTACATCGTACAAAACCAACTATTCATTCACTATTCACAAAACATTCGATAAAGGGCCACAATTAAATATCACGGTAAACCCAAACGTTATTACCTGTAAACAAGTATTATGTTTCAAATGAAAACAAAAGTACGTTAGCTTCTGAAATGATCGAATAATACATGAACATACACAATTCATGCAATAAATCAATTGCTCGATATGAATATTAAACTACCTATATTTAATTCAATTTAAATTTCAAAAAACACCTGTCCTCGACGCGATACACCGTACACTCAATACACAGTGAAAATAAGTGAAGATACAAAGAAAGGCTTGGCGAGTATTTGTACTTAAATCATAACACATTTTCGGTAGCAGAAACAATTAGAACGTACGCTAGCATCACAATACATTGCTGGTCAGTGTTAAAAGAAGTTATACTAATATTCAAAATTCATGAACTTAAACATTTAAAGGTATATCCCCCAAAGTCTCTGTTCACTGCAACAATAATTTAAACTTCTAAAATCGAAAGTAGTTGGTTAAACCAAAATACAGAATGTCATATGGGAAAACGAAGCAAGGCTTGAAATGCATCGAGCAATTGAAGCGTAATCGTTCGATTAATTTCCATTCGTGAGCTTTAAATTAAACATTATTTTACTACAATAATCTGCGTAGTGTGTTTGCTATCAATTATTAGACTTAATTTTCTGCGGCATCAACATATATTTAAACCAAACATAATTTAAGTAACGAACACCCACGTTATAAAGTAGGTCAAACGCCTTTAGAAAGCATTCGAAAGATGTAAAGAATGAACTAACGAGGAAAATTGTCGCATTCAATTGACATACGGTCATATAAATGTAAGTAAATATATGAAATACATTTCGAAAATAAGTGAGTATAAGGCATTTTACAATGAAAACTACTTCTCTCTTAGACGTGCGCACTTTCTTCAACACGGGTACGAGTCATTTCCGACACAAACTAACGGTTACAATCCACTGAATAGATCGTCATCAAAAAATGTTTCGATAATTATTACCGGTCTTCAAGGTATATATCAATTTGAGCGTTCTTTATCTAAGCAATTAAAAGTTTAGAATAGATTTTTTTTTATAAAATAATGCTACTTAAACTGTGTCATTAAACTCGCTTAACCTNAGTAGTAGTAGTAGTAGAAGAAGTAGTAGTAGTAGTAGTAGTCGTAGAAGTAGTAGTAGTAGTAATAGTGCTAGCAGTAGTAATAGTGTTAGTAGTAGTGATGCTAGTAGAAGTAGTGCTAGTAGTAGAAGTAGCAGTAGTATTTATCGCATAGTCGATAACGGTTATCCCATATACTCGGCATTAGACATATGGAAACATTATATATTGTTAATTGACCTCGTGTGCAATCTTATAATAAAACAAAAGCGTTCACTCATTATAATATTGTTATAAACTATTCTCAATCTAAGATGTTGAAAAATGTTCACATAACAATATACTATATCTAAAACAAAAGCATGCATACCTTTGCTTTATTCCCACATACGCAGTCCATGGCACTAGAAGTCACAATGTCTGCATCACTCACCGTTTTGTCGCCAGCGCATGAAATTGAGTCCTCAATTGTTCTCCTACCTGATACAATCTGTAGCTAACAGGCAATCGATGTAAAATCATATATGCGCACAAACTGCCAGCACTGATGTATTTGTGATATTGGCATTCATAGCAATTAACTGATGGAATATTAAACGATTTTTTTTCGATGGCTCAAAACAAACTGATAATGCTTATCACGAGAGTAGCTTCTGCTTCTACAAATGTAACTGGCTGTCACTAGTCAGTAAACTTGTATGACTCGTAGTAAATTGTTAAAATAATTTAATATGTGTCAGTGATTTTTTAAGTAAAGAGATTGCAGATATAAATAAATTGTTCACGTTATAAAAACGTGAATCTTATCCCATGTTTCGAATATTATTAACCTCCACCAGTCACCAGTTTACAAACAGCATATATCCCAATTACGCATGTTTTTCCCTCCATTGTTTACAAACAGCATTTATCGCAATTACGCATGTATTTCCCTTAATTGTTTTCAAACAGCATCTATCCAAACTACGCATTCATTTCCCTTAATTCTGTTCAAACTGCATCAATCCCAATTACGCATTTATTTTAAAAATCAGATCTACACCATTGCAAAGGTTGCACCTTATTGCATAAGGGATCTAACACAACTATGAAAAATCCAGAACTTAACTACCACAATAATCAACAGTTAATTATTGCCTTAAAATACTTGGCGTTGAAAATATAAAATTATCGAATTTTCCTAAATTTCTGCATACTAGGCAACAGATTACCAAACCATTTCTTATTTTGCAAACGTATCATTGGAGGACAATATGTGTGTGGTCTGTATTACTGTTACAAACCCCGTGGCGGGGCCGTGGGGAAGTGGATATGGTGTCCATGTAGCGATCGGGAGGTCAAGGGTTCGAACCCCACTGGGTGCGTTCCTTCGATCTCACCCAAAGACACTAAGTACTGGTTCTTGTCCCAGGAAACGGACTCGAGAGCGTTAATATAAGCCTACAGCATTTGATCCAATCGGGCTAAAATAAATAGGTTTTAACTAAACCCCCAATGGTTGGCATTGACTTATTGTCTTATCTTTTTTTAAGCGCTTGTAATATACGGCAGACTGTATTTAGAGAAAAGAGCATGCGTTTAAACTGCACATACAATGCTAAACCTGTTTAAGAAAGTAGTTTTTCTGTGGCTCGCGTGCATATTAAGCTATTGAGTGATTGAATTAAAATTAGAACAAATTTATTTTTCTTTGTTTGTTTTTAAATTGAATAACAATTTCATGAAGTTAATGTTTTCACACGTGTTTGTTAGTGATTATTAATGGGCTTAGTGTGAGGTTCGGCGCTTTTTTTTCGGTTTCAACCCCCAATTATTTTCTTTGACCGATGCAAGGTGGTTACCCCATCTTAAATCAATTTTATGTTTTATGCTGATTTGTATATTTTTGTTGTATTGTTTGGACATATTGTCGCTTGCATATACACATCAATACAAAAACAACATCTTTAAAAAAAAAATCAATTTTGAGAAATTGAAACAGATGTTCAAATCAAATGAACAACCTTTCAATTATTTATTTCTAATTTTCCCGTTCAATGTTTATCAATATCAGTAATGCCGCCTTCGGTTTCGGTCTAGATCATTCTGCAGGCTTTCTTCATTAAGTTATTTCGTGTACAAAAAGAGGATGTTAAACATGAAATTGTGGTTGACAAACATACTTATCTGAATGGATGGATACGGATTTTTCATTTTGTTTTACCCATGTATGCATGTGTACTAACGTATCGCTTCACTAATGCATGTGTACTAACATATTGCTTCACTAATGCATGTGTACTAACATATCGCTTCACTAATGCATGTGTACTAACATATCGCTTCACTAATGCATCTGTACTAACATATCGCTTATCTTCAATCGATGAAGGACTAACATTTTGATGACAGATGTTAATCATGATAATTTTATATGCAAATAGAGGACTGATCTCATTAGAGCAATACAACACGGTGTGTAAATCGATTTTATTTAGTATAAATACAATCTTACGTTAAATAGTAAGCAAAAAACGCTAATTTGGATTTAATGAGTTGGTGTTGTGTAACCTAGAGTGGCTTTGTTTACTTTTGAAGTTTAATTTTTATTTTTACGCAAGTTGAAGATATCTCAAGTTCCA
>VMBQ01003414.1:0-2500 GCA_007657795.1 Dreissena rostriformis
GTATCTGACATAAACATTCTTCTTTTAATAATACCCCCACGGTCAAATTTAGACGTCTTAGGTCAAATTTTGCCGTAAAGGATAACCAATTCCTTATTAAATCATAATTTTACCATATATTGATGGATTAAAAAAAACAAACTTAGCACAAATGTAAATCTTAATAAGACGATGTGTCGAGTGAAACATCTTGCTCCCTATCTATTTAGTCAAGGGCATTCTTAGAGGCATCACATAAATCATCCATAACAGCCTAAATACCTGGAGGACATGGTGTGAGGCGTATAACATCAGTTTATGTAGCTCATTGTTCACGGTTACTCTCAGAGGTCGAAAGTCACATTTGATAATAAACAGCTTGTCCGTACTGTAACATTTTCATTAATCATGATTTTTTTAAATAATTAACATGCTGGACCACCTTACCCTTAAAGTTCAAAGTCTCACTTGGAGGTCATAGGTAAAATTAGGCCATAAAAAGCTTGTCCGCACCGTCAGTTTGTCATTAATCATAAATTATTAAATAATTTACTAAGTTTGACCATTATGAGGAGATTTTGTTTCGCGTTAAACATCCCCCACCTTTCCTCTAAGAACAAGGTCTAACTTAGAGGTCAAAGGTAAAATTGACCGTAAAAACCCTCCACACTAATCGTTGCTTAAGATACTACGATTAACCCTTGTGTGGAGAATTACTTTGCCCGACTTATTATTATTATTAAGACGGGTTATTTTACTATCGGAAAAGTAAAAACAACTTCTTTTAATTCCCCGCGGACAAGTTCAATATCGATATAAACACATGTGGTGATGACATATTTTGAGTTTATCATTATATGGCTTGAAAAATGTAGAACTCAATCGCTCTACGACCTTTTGCGGACATTTTGAACGACTGAAAAAATGACTCCAATAAACCACTTCTCAAACTTCGTTTGGCGGATATACATTTTTTTACCAAATCATTTCATATAAGTATCGTGAAACAGTGTTACCGTACCGTGATATGTCGTGGTCGCTGTTGTGGCATCGTCGGATACCCACGTTCGACCCATTCCGCTACTCTCCATTTATCGAATAATGCTGGAGAGTAACGGAATGAATTAGTCGTGGGTATCCGACGATGCTGTTGTGGTTAATTTCAATCAGTACAATAAAACACGCTATTGTAATTATTCATACGTATATTCAAATGCGGAAATTTTGCTACTGCATTTATTTCATTAGCGTCAACATGTTTATCCGTAGTCGGAGTTACTCCGAACGTTGATATGTTAATGCATTCCCTATTTACTTTTAAATTAACAAAACACCTTCGAATATTGTTTCATGCACAAACGAGTTACAATATTACAACAACAAAATAATACTTATTATTTTTAAAATACCATCAATACTTTTCTTTGGCTAGTGGATTTAATATGGCCATTAACATATATTTAATCGATATTAAACGTGTGTACCCCTCTAAAATAGTATACCAAACTACATTGTGCATTAGTTTCATACCTATAACGGACTTCAACAACTTCTGGTCTCTCCAGAAACTGTTCAAACAGGGAAAGTCAAAATTGATCAAGTCTTCAAATCAGATGACTGGTATGTTGTGTTTTATCTAGGAGGGCATAGCGGCATGACAAACAAAATGTATAGAGCATTCATTATAACGTGCGGTTAATTCATTTAAAAGGCAAACATAGCGAGAAATGCAAGGTTTAGGGAATTATGAACGCGTTAGTGGCAGTATGGGGAAAAATAACAACAGCTATAAAAATTCACTCTTACTTGGTAATGTTCTGTTATTGATGTTTTTAACTGAATTTAATAAATCTATTTAATATGTTTATGTTGTTGATACTTTCCATTTCACGCTCATTCCATTAAAGTAAAATGTACAGAGTGACAAACATTATACGGCAGAATTAAAGATACTTAAAACCATGTGTTTTTTGTTCCATTTTCAAACGACAATCTTGTGGTTTTTTTGCGAGTAGAATAAACGACAATTTACAAGCACTCTTTTTTCCTTGACATTCGTTCTTTGTGTACATTTCTAATTAATATATGTTGTTTGTATAAAAAACCTTTTCTAAATCGTTGATGGACACATTTAATTAAGCATCACTAATTACATGACGTTTTGTCGTTGATTTGATTTGTTATTTGTCTGTTTCACCAATACTTGTAATTTAATTTCTCCAATTTCGGCCAAAATGGAATAATGACGTATGCGACAACCGTGCATTGCGTATATGTTCGACTGTATTCGCGAGCTAATAGTTAAGTCTGATGTCTTTCGGCGACTACTCGAGTCGCTCCGATAGTACGCGTTGGGCAATTCCAATCAATTTAACATAAACGCATACGTTCGTAATCGGTAAAAAGTATAATTACGGTTGTTGATCTCATACGATATTTTTATGTTATTAAAATCCTTGCACGTGTACGCCTATGGAGTGAAACAAGCACAGTCCGAGCAACACACAACGATAGTCGCTAC
>VMBQ01003414.1:7500-100979 GCA_007657795.1 Dreissena rostriformis
TAAGATTGGCAAGAAGAAAATATTTTTGTTAATGTAGCAGCTTGTATATGTGAAAGCAATCGTTTGATGACCTAAGCGATTTAATTGGATGGACATACAGAAACAAACATCGATCCACCGTAGTAACCCCACAACTCTTAACTTCAAACAAATCATCTGGGCATTACAAATCCTTAACAGAAATCATTCAATTAAAATGATTTAACTGATAATCTTCATTGGATCCATTATCACGTGGTGTATTGTTATATGAAGTTGGAATAATAATATTTAAATACATTTAAGATTATTATAAAAGAGAACATATATAAGTCAACATTTGTGTACACAATCCTGGGCCCAAATAAGTGTAAGCTTCCGACGCGCCAGTCACATTAGCGGTCAATAGCCGTTAAATATCAACGAATGGTATGTTCTACTTAATGTTAAGCAAAAAGGACTAACACACTGCATTCACTGAATGTAATCGACACTTAAATGTTCATTTGGTTCTTGTACAAGTTAGTTTGTCGACTGGATTGTTTGACAAAATTCTTGTAAAAAATATAATTTTAAAAGGGTGTGTTATGATTTCACATGTGAATGTGTGCATTTGCAAATGAATCGTCCGTTCGAAATTCTTTTAAAAAAGGATGTGTATGAACACTATTTTTTTTTTCATTTGTGTTCGTATATTGTACCATAAGCTGGTGCGAACCAGTCAAGGAAAAGCTTGTGGACTTGTCTACTTACGGTTTATTGTACCAATATTATTTGAAACAAGTTTTAAAAGTAATTATATGTAACAAATAATCCATGAGTATATAAATAATAGAAGCGGTTCTTATAGTGGCAAATGATAACTTTGACAAAAAAGTTAATTGCATGTATATCTCACAAGACAAATGTATCAATTAATACAGGCACAATAGCAACAAAATCATCTAAACAAATAGTTTATGTAAAATGAAGCATAAATTAACAATCAAGGGCTAAACAAAGAAAATACTATAAACCGTTAACACCTATTTTTAAAAGTCTTGAGTCATAAGTTGATCTAAGGCTTATTTATAATTTTAGATTTCCATGCAATGTTGATAAAGTTCTACACGGACACGAAGAATACTGTGCCTATTTCACCACTAAGGGAGGGTCTTGACAAACCTATCTGGGATGTCTTTGTGCAACCGAAATTACACCACGTAACAATTGAGAAAGATGGATCTCGAAAGAAAACAAAAAACCCGGTTAACCAATACAAAGACTTATTTTACAACGAGGAAAAGCTCAGTCGCCGTGTATTTGTTCAAGGAGAACCCGGGATGGGTAAAACTACATTTCTTACTAAATTGGCTCTTGACTGGTGTGATGCAGTGTCTATGCGCAATCCTGATCACAAGCGCAATCCTGATCACAAGCCTACATTTAGTGATGTCGATACATTGAATGAGTTCCGGTTTCTCTTTCAAATATCACTAAGCGAAGCAAAGGACCAGAAGGAGGTTAAACAGATGATCAAAAATCAAATTATTGACAGGATTTACATTGGTGAAGAGAAACGTAAAGAAACCGCTGATCTTTTACCACATATCCTAGAACAAGAGACATGCATCATAACTATGGATGGGTTTGATGAATGGGGTGATGGTTTAAAACCTCATATACCTCAACTTGCACTTCAAACAAAGTGCGTATCTGTAATTACATCACGACCATGGAAAATTGCGGATGGAAAAATCAAAGAATCCGAAATTAACAGTTTAATAGAAATTGAAGGAATAATTGATTCAGAAGAGCTAGGAAAGAAAATAATACACAATCTTCAAAAAATTGGTAATGAAAAGACACACGGCGAATTCATAAAGTACGTTAACGATCGTCAGTTTGGGAATTTGTTGACGTCACCGTGGCTGCAAACTCTGTTAGTCAATATGTGGATGAAGAAGATGGCATTTAGTGGTTCCTTGTGTGAAATAAATTGTATTTTACTAGATACATGTTTTAAGAATGCAAATGCGGAAATGGGATGTTTTCCAAAAGAGAATCCTTTTCCGTGTTTATCAAAAACAAGTTTTATTCAGAAGAAGATCGATACTTTTGCTGCGCTTGCGAGTGCTGCGTTCAGATTTACGTTTTCGTCAAGCGAATCCCTAGTGTTCACCCAACAGGAATTATTGACTCACATGTCAGAAGAACAGTTGAAATTTTGCCTGCGTGCTGGTGTTTTAACGAAAAGGTACAGCTCCAACGAAGCAGATCAGGATGTACAGTTTTCATTTATACACGCAACAGTACAGGAATTCATGGCGGCCTTTCATATCGCAAATTTCAGGCAAAACCTTGAAGCACAGTTCCCAACCGGATCCCAATATAATGTATTACAAATGAGCCAGACAATAATTTATCTATGTGGACTTGACATTAAAATAGCGAATAAGCTGATTAATTGTTTGGTTGACGCCGAGTTCCTCAGAGACATAAGCCACGGACTGAGCATGTACATAAGGGGATTGTATAATCAGAAACACTTATTAGCCTTTCAGGACAACAATGGCACACGGAACAACGTTTTAAAATCAAAACAAAATCGAATGGATAACAACGCACGTTGCTTCGCTTTAGCAGTCTTATTCCAGCGCATGATCATTGCTGGATGCATTGAAGCTAAGGCCAGCGGTAAAACGGAAATTTTCCTAAGTTGTAGGGACTTCACATTTTCTACCAATCAAAATGAGTCAGATTCAAATGCATTAAAAATTATTTTAATGTCAAACAATTCAAATGTTCGAACACTTTTTTTAGAAAGTAATGTTCTACAAACAAGCGAAATATTGACAGTCATAAACAAATCCAAACATTATCTTGAAAGTGTAAAGGTGAAAATGACTCCGGAAATAAGTAAAGCATTACAGGACTCGAGCATACAGGAGCTGCACTGTATCGGGAAATTTGACGTCTCATCATGTATATGTTTTCTTCCGTGTCTGTCTCAATTAACGTATTTAAGAATAGATGACACAAGATTTTCGCAAGATATAATTCTTCCGGACACAATACAACACGTTCACTTCTTGAAATGCGAATGTTCATTTCAGTGGTTGTGCAGCTTATTGAGCAGGCTTTCTTCATTAGGTCATCCTGTCGAGTGTGATCTGTGGGATTTAGTATTGCAGTCGCGTGAACAAACCCGTGTAGATAAATCCCATGCATATGTATCGGACTTGCGATCTAAAATATTGTCATATGATCTGTTCAAAATGGAGCTATCAGTGAAAAATGGCAGGAAGGAACTGTTTGAAATATTTCGATGTACAAGTATAGGGATCCTAGACCTGAGAACGGCTGATTGTGCCTTATTAGCATCAGAGATTCTTCACACGCTCAACAAGCTTACAAAGCTGTATTTAAGGGGGACATATACAGATCAATTTCATCTCAAACTGCCTGTTTCATTGGAGTGTATAAGTCTCCAGGAAGGCGAATGTTCATATGAGTGGCTTTGCAGCTTGTTGATCACGCTCTCTTCATCAGATCATGCTGTCGAGTGTGAGCTGTGGGATTTTGTATTGCAGTCAAGTGAAGAAACCAGTGGAGACGAACCACATAAATATGTTTCGGACTTGCGATATGAAATAATGTCACATGACCTGTCCAATATTGAGCTATCAGTGAAAAATGGCAGTAAGGAACTGTTTGAAATATTACGCGATACAAGTATAGGGATCCTTATCCTACAAACGGCTGAGTGTGCCTCATTAGCATCAGAGATTCTTTACACGCTCAACAGGTTAACCAAGCTTTATTTGAAGGGGACCTACACGGGTCGATGTGATCTGAAGCTGCCTGTTTCATTGGAGTGTATAAGTCTCCAGAAAGGCGGATGTTCATTTGAGTGGCTTTGCAGCTTGTTGATCACATTCTCTTCATTAGGTCATTATGCCGAGTGTGAGCTGTGGGATTTTGTATTGCAGTCAAGTGAAGAAACCAGTGGAGACGAATCAAAGACACGTGTATTGGACTTGCGATATGAAATTATGTCACTTGACCTGTCTAATATTGAGCTATCAGTGGAAAATGGCAGTAAGGAACTGTTTGAAATATTGCGCGATACAAGTATAGGGATCCTTTACCTGCAAACGGCTGAGTGTGCCTCATTAGCATCAGAGATTCTTTTTACGCTTAACAGGTTAACTAAGCTTTATTTGAGGGGGACCTACACGGGTCGATGTGATCTGAAGCTGCCTGTTTTATTGGAGTGTATAAGTCTCCAGGAAGGCGGGTGTTCATTTGAGTGGCTTTGCAGCTTGTTGATCACGCTCTCTTCATTAGGTCATCATGCCGAGTGTCAGCTGTGGTTTGTATTGCAGTCAAGTGAAGAAACCAGTGGAGACGAATCAAAGACACATGTATCGGACTTGCGATCTGAAATATTGTTACATGACCTGTCCAATATTGAGCTATCAGTGAATAATGGCAGTAAGGAACTGTTTGAAATATTACGCGATACAAGTATAGGGATCCTTAGCCTACAAACGGCTGATTGTGCCTCATTAGCATCAGAGATGCTTTACACGCTCAACAGTTTAACTAAGCTTTATTTGAGGGGGACCTACACGGGTCGATGTGATCTGAAGCTGCCTGTTTCATTGGAGTGTATAAGTCTCCAGGAAGGCGGGTGTTCATTTGAGTGGCTTTGCAGCTTGTTGATCACGCTCTCTTCATTAGGTCATCATGCCGAGTGTGACTTGTCGGATTTTGTATTGCAGTCAAGTGAAGAAACCAGTGGAGACGAATCAAAGACACATGTATCGGACTTGCGATCTGAAATATTGTTACATGACCTGTCCAATATTGAGCTATCAGTGAATAATGGCAGTAAGGAACTGTTTGAAATATTACGCGATACAAGTATAGGGATCCTTAGCCTACAAACGGCTGATTGTGCCTCATTAGCATCAGAGATGCTTTACACGCTCAACAGTTTAACTAAGCTTTATTTGAGGGGGACCTACACGGGTCGATGTGATCTGAAGCTGCCTGTTTCCTTGCAGTGTATAAGTCTCCAGGAAGGCGGGTGTTCATTTGAGTGGCTGTGCAGCTTGTTGATCACGCTCTCTTCATTAGGTCATCATGCCGAGTGTGACTTGTGGGATTTTGTATTGCAGTCAAGTGAAGAAACCGGTGAAGACGAATCAAAGACACATGTATCGGACGTGCGATCTGAAATATTGTCACATGACCTGTCCAATATTGAGCTATCAGTGAAAAATGGCAGTAAGGAACTGTTTGAAATATTGCGCGATACAAGTATAGGGATCCTTAGCCTACAAACGGCTGATTGTGCCTCATTAGCATCAGAGATTCTTTACACGCTCAACAGTTTAACTAAGCTTTATTTGAGGGGGACCTACACGGGTCGATGTGATCTGAAGCTGCCTGTTTCCTTGCAGTGTATAAGTCTCCAGGAAGGCGGGTGTTCATTTGAGTGGCTGTGCAGCTTGTTGATCACGCTTTCTTCATTAGGTCATCATGCCGAGTGTGACTTGTGGGATTTTGTATTGCAGTCAAGTGAAGAAACCGGTGAAGACGAATCAAAGACACATGTATCGGACGTGCGATCTGAAATATTGTCACATGACCTGTCCAATATTGAGCTATCAGTGAAAAATGGCAGTAAGGAACTGTTTGAAATATTGCGCGATACAAGTATAGGGATCCTTAGCCTACAAACGGCTGATTGTGCCTCATTAGCATCAGAGATTCTTTACACGCTCAACAGTTTAACTAAGCTTTATTTGAGGGGGACCTACACGGGTCGATGTGATCTGAAGCTGTCTGTTTCCTTGCAGTGTATAAGTCTCCAGGAAGGCGGGTGTTCATTTGAGTGGCTGTGCAGCTTGTTGATCACGCTTTCTTCATTAGGTCATCATGCCGAGTGTGACTTGTGGGATTTTGTATTGCAGTCAAGTGAAGAAACCGGTGAAGACGAATCAAAGACACATGTATCGGACGTGCGATCTGAAATATTGTCACATGACCTGTCCAATATTGAGCTATCAGTGAAAAATGGCAGTAAGGAACTGTTTGAAATATTGCGCGATACAAGTATAGGGATCCTTAGCCTACAAACGGCTGATTGTGCCTCATTAGCATCAGAGATTCTTTACACGCTCAACAGTTTAACTAAGCTTTATTTGAGGGGGACCTACACGGGTCGATGTGATCTGAAGCTGCCTGTTTCCTTGCAGTGTATAAGTCTCCAGGAAGGCGGGTGTTCATTTGAGTGGCTGTGCAGCTTGTTGATCACGCTTTCTTCATTAGGTCATCATGCCGAGTGTGACTTGTGGGATTTTGTATTGCAGTCAAGTGAAGAAACCGGTGAAGACGAATCAAAGACACATGTATCGGACGTGCGATCTGAAATATTGTCACATGACCTGTCCAATATTGAGCTATCAGTGAAAAATGGCAGTAAGGAACTGTTTGAAATATTGCGCGATACAAGTATAGGGATCCTTAGCCTACAAACGGCTGATTGTGCCTCATTAGCATCAGAGATTCTTTACACGCTCAACAGTTTAACTAAGCTTTATTTGAGGGGGACCTACACGGGTCGATGTGATCTGAAGCTGCCTGTTTCATTGGAGTGTATAAGTCTCCAGAAAGGCGGATGTTCATATGAGTGGCTTTGCAGCTTGTTTGATCACGCTCTCTTCATTAGATCATAATGTCGATAGTCAGCTGTGGGATTTTGTATAACAGTGTGGTGATGAAACCCGTGGAGACGAATCACATGCACATGTTTCGGACTTGCGATCTGAAATACTGTCACATGACCTGTCCAGTATTAAGCTATTAGTGAAAAATGGCAGTAAGGAACTGTTTGAAATATTATGTGATACAAGCATAGAACTGAAAACCGCAAATCGTGGTCGTCATCGCAGGTTACCAAATTAGCAAACACGTATCGTCATCACGGGTTAACGGGTAAGCTACGCCAAAATTGGTCATCATTGTGGGTTGCCAAGTCAGCATAAACGATTGACGATAGCGGTAGTTAGAAAATTCAGCAGCGCGAACAATGGTCGCGGTGAAAGCAATGGTCTCCATCGCTTGTTTCCAAGTCAGCAGCGTAAACAATGGACGTCGCGCGGGTTACCAATTCAGCAGTACAAACCATGGTCGTCTTTAACGGTAACCAAGTCAGAATTGCAAACAAAATTGTATATTGCAGTTGACAAACAGCAGCAAAAACTATGGGCGTCATCACGGAGTACCAAGTCAGCTAAAAATAGTCGTAAGCGCGGGTTACCACGGGATACCAATTTAGCAGCGCAAACCCTGGTTGTGTTCGGGGGATAATAAATTAGCAGCGCAAACCATGATCACCATCGCGGGTTATCAATAAGGCATCGCACACCATGGTCGTCATCGCGGGCTACAACATCATCATCGCAGGTTGTACCAGCAGCAGCGCACACCATTGACATCATAACCAGATAACAAGTCAGCGGCGCAAGTTTTGGTAGACTTCGCAATTGAAAAGATAGAAGCAGAGACCATGTTCATCATCGCTCTATTGCTCCAAGGTATTTTTTACATTAAAATTGAAAATTTCGCATAAATACTTTATCAGGTGTGTTTAAAGTTAACAACGAGGTAAATGAACCATATTGTTTAATAACCTATTAGTTACTGGCAAACCTCATTGAAATTGGCAATGGTTTTTTAAATGCATTCAGGGCTTTATTGGCGCTTACAGTAATGTAATGTCATCATTTACAAGAAGTACAGTGTTAATTTGTCATTTTAATACACATAGTTACTGCTTAACATGTAATTAATATGTGTGTATATAATACAATGTTTTTTTTCATGTCGGTAGTGAATCGTTATTTTACATGAACTACGTAGCATCGTTTTTTTTAAATGTTTTTTGACACATGTATGCTTTTTGAATTCCCCCAAAAATTCCTATCTGTAAATGTCAAGGTGTAAATAGCAGTATATGTTTATGGTGTAAGTCATTTAGAAAAAGTGTAAAGAGGGTTATAAATGTACATAGGAAGTAAATACCTTATTGGAATGATTTTTTCAAGTTACTATATTTGTTATGATCTTCATGCAACTGAATGAAATGACATTTTACTGATGTTTCAAATTGAAGAGATCACGCAACGCAATATATATATATATAAATGCACGTAAACATTGGTATAGCTGCATTTATAAAACGTGTTGTTTTTTTCACATGAATATTAGTCTTGTTAACATGATTTAAAGCTGTAAAGGCAACCGAGTGTTCATTTTTCGCGTTGACGTCATGGCTATTGTTTTGTTTTTTGCAATGTGCAATTGATGCAATGTATATCATGCGTATCTGTACATTGCACGAACGTCGTCATTTCCAATTAAAATGTAAATAACTTGGCAAAAATAATTAATAACATGCCAATGTAATGTAAATGTCTTCGTATCTAATATTGTTGTACGTACATATGTTTTATTACCTGTATTCATTTTTATTAATTAAACATTTATTTATAACGTTAGTCTTGTAAGTCGATATATACCCAAAATTAGGATCAATACAAGTGTGTAGAAACGCTTCTGAATACTGTAAATTAAGTGTGTAGGAACGGTTCTGATTATTGTAAAATACCACTTACTCGGTCGCTTCAGCCATGCTTGTCATACGTAATACATGATAATACCGGATATTCTAAACCCAATATATAACTGTGGAAAAACTGTACTTCTAGTAATGTATAGGTATTGCGTAAATGATGCATCGTGTTAAAGGGGCCGTCCAACAGATTTTGGCATGTATTGAAGCTTGTCATTAAATGCTTTAAATGCTTTATATTGATAAATTAAAACTTTTGAACTAAAAATCTCCAGTAAAAAAAACAAAAAAAAAACAGAATACAATTCGAAAAAAGGAAAAAATAAACCCTCAACAGGGCTCGAACCACTGACCCCTGGATTCCTGGAATCCTGGAGTAAAATGCTACCAGCCTAGACCAATCGACCATCCACGCTCTTGTGTGTAGCGGATGTATTTTTTAGCTATATAAGCAATCCTCGTAGTTTCCCAAAATATCGTTTCGCGTCGTGCGACGCTTTATCTGTTGGACGGCCCCTTTAAATGCATTTATTTTAAGGTTCATGTTCATTTTAGTTGTATAAATCTTTTGTAGATGCTTCATCTCTTTTTTAAAATTGCCAATGTGTTTTTTTTCATCTTGCTGATATAACAAAAAATGAAGGTTGAATGCTACTTTAAAAATATAAGGACTTAATTAACTGTTAAAAAAACGTACATGTATGCTCTTATTATATTTTAAATGTGTGTTCGTGTTACTATTATTGTTGTGTTCCTGGCTTGTATATACTTTGCAATTTTAGAGTGGGACAGTAACAATACGCAGTTTTATCGTTTTCATGCACAGCTTATATTTTAGTAACATACAAAATACCGTTATAGCTTTATTGCAAGTTTGCCGACGAAGCTCTGTAAATAATAATACAGTTCCGTGTAAATTGTTTATCATATGTTGTCTGTTCATTTTAGAAACGAACTTATTTTATTTCTGTAAATGGTTTGTATTTCAAATATCTTTTCGTGGAATGTTGTTGTACATTTTCCAATGCATCATTTTGATTTATTCTCCGAAAGTTTAACTCTCCTTTCAATTCCACGTGTACATATATAAAAATAAGTTTGTTTGTTTGAACTTTTTTTTGTAATTTTGCGAAATTCCGTCAGTTTCACAAAATGATGTGTAAATGTTGTTTTAATATAAATGAAAAATGTGTCATATATAATTGAATACACGCTTACAATCTTTTGACTGTGGAATTGTTTATTAACAATTAAACGAGTCATCGGGCGAGTTTGCTGTATGTCCAATGGTAGTATGATACAAAGATAAATAACGAATATTTGAATATGTTTGTATATAAAACAATACTTGTTAATGTATATACAAAGATAAATAACGAATATTTGAATATGTTTGTATATAAAACAATACTTGTTGATGTATGATTTGGGGAATAATATTTTATGTTGTTTATCATCAATGAAAAAACTTTATCCGAAGTGTGTATTTTCAAGTACATAAAAATGTCGGAATTTCACACTGTGAAATAAAAATCGGTATACAACGGCCTGCAAATCTGACAAAAATACGTTCTTTGGCTATCGTATAAACGAGTATCATTCTGTAATTGTATGTCCTCTTAATACCAATATTAGAAAAATATATATCGACAAACTCTATTATAACAGATCTAGTATGCATACATTTATACTTTTGCTAAAAAATACTAACACTAAAATTCTAACTTAACTCGCGATATATTGTGAAAAAATGCTTTTAAAATGAAAACTGTTCATTGAATGCAAAAGTTGAGTAATATAATGGCCTACGTATATCTTTTCAAACATTGTTTAATACCAGTTTGGTCACTTTTGCATTACTATGCATGTGCTTATTGTTTATATATTGTCAATTTTGTATGTCTAACGATGCACTGTACTTGTTCAAGTTATATGAATACACTTTCTTTTCTGTTCTGTATATTCTAGCACGTCAAACCGCTTGTTTTCTGTAGACAATGAATTATATTCTACAATTGTTATGGGCGGTGTCTTATAGTTTGTAAATAATACTGAAGAATTCCGTTAAATTGAACAGTGAAATAAACGTGCTGCAACGCGCCCTATCGAACTATTACAAACTTAAAGTTTCTTTTCGATGTTATTTACAAAAGCATTATATAATGTGATAATGTTTATTGTATTGTTCTTGTTTACATGTTGCATATACTGTTGTATTGATTGATTTTACCTATTATTGGTTCTGTGTTTGTTTATCAATGAATCTAACGTAATTCGTTTAAGTGTAACATAAAACATATTGCATTAACAGGAGATCATTCTATTCTTAACTTTATTTGAAGCAAGTGACCACTTGTCATACATTTAGACACAGGACAACACACATGACGAAAACTTAATAATAATACACGATAATACACGATATAATGTAAGAATTTAATTAATGACATAGTGTTTTGTAATGTAAAGATGACGTCACTGATAAGCGCGGTGACCGAAAGTCGAATTAAGATTGGCAAAGTAAAGATTTATTTATCATGCATTATCTTGTAAATAAAGACAAACAAAAATAAGATCGTTTACGAAATAATATATTTGTTATTAGAGTTGGTAAGTATTGAAAAAATAGTGATCATGTATTTTTAATCAGAGTTTGTTGTCGGATGACCCGCGGTCATGTTTATACACATGTTTATGTTCATCGTTCTTCGCATTTGCGATTTAATTCCTGTGGATCTATAATCCTGACCGCGGGTTATTCGACAACTAACACTGATAGAAAATGTGTATTATGTATTTATCGGGACATTGGGTACATGTAATTTACCATGTTTATGCATGTGATCATTCTTAAATATTGAAAACAATACCAGCTAATTTACGTCCTCTTGTGCAGATGAAAGTGTGAATAAATAACACAATTCACCTACTTCCATCGTCTGAAATTATAGATTTTATTGCGACTATGTCTTTATAAGATCATTACCATTATCATTATTGTATGAATATTAGTCCGTTGTTAGCATTTCTGACAAGAAGCTCAAGTGTTGTTCTTCAAAGTTAGCATGCATTTAACAGTACATATTATTTCTCCGTCTGAGTATATTCATTGGGTTATTGATTGTTTTTTAACTTAATGTTTAAGACGATTAATGAACTCAAAAGATGCACATATCGTGTGCTAAGTAGACATACTTTTACGTTGATAAGTATTGATAGCGTCTGCTGGAAGTTCTTGTTGAGCCCTCGGATATTTACAAAAACGTTAGTAGTACACGATATTTATAATATAATGATATTATATAAATATATAGTTTGTATAACTCAATTTTAATTGTTGTCGTTTTTGCTATGCTTATGTTGTAATTTTTGCTTTTGAAATGTGTATCGTTAGACTTCGTTAAACATCAATACGAAATTAAATTTGGTCAGAGCATTTGCTGTAATGATGTCTTGATAAATTGGTACATCACAAAACTGTACTTTGATACATAAACTCTTTAATTGCGGTTATCATTATTGTTTAAATATAACAGAGTTTCAAAGCCATTTTTGGGAGATGTTTTAAAAGGCTTCTCAATGTTTTGTGGTAAGTTAGATGAAAACTCAGAAGAATTCTTATACTATTATATTATTATATTTTTATAATCCAGATATATTGATAGTCATCAGAAGTTTTCTCTTTAAGTCATGGTTCGATGCTGGAATTGATTGGTTATGTGATATACTTTAAAATGGCACCTTACTTTATGTTGATGAATTTAACAGAATGAACAATCTGAACAATTTCATTAATTATACTGGAGTGACAACAGCGATGGACTTATGAAAACATATTGTATATATTTAACCCATTATTACATCTTTTTTTAATCTGGTGCAAAAGACTATACAAAATTCTTAATAAAAATATTGAACTACCATCAATTAAAGCAAAATGGTGTATACAATTTAATACCATAATTATTGAAAAAGAGTGGAATTGCATAGTTGAGCTACCCTTTCTAATAACCATGGTAAAGTTCAGTGATTCCAATACAGAATAATTCACATGATTCTTAGAACAAATAGTCTTTTGAATATAATGAAAGTTACTGACCATCCATAATGTTAATTTTGCAAACACAGTGAGAAAATTGAAAACATGTCTCCTAGAAATGGTATATATATATATATATATATAAAGAAATAATTAACGATATATTACCAGGACAATATTTCCCTTTAATAAATAAAATAGTTTTTCTTCTTGGATATTCTTCGAAGTCTGCTAGAGCCATACATAATGGTATTTTGTTTATTAAGTATTATTAATACTTATACAATTGCAAAATGAATAAATGCATTCCAAGTATAACAGGAGCCAAGAAATACACAAAGTATGAATACGATGACTTTAAGGGACTGTAAAAAATACGGTATTTTAGAATTTTTCTTTTTTCGTCATTCGTGGTTTACAGTCCCTTTAAAAGAAAACTATCAATGTAATATACCAGTCGTGATATTTTAATCAATATAAACTAATAATTGTAAAACATACGGTATTTTAGAACTTTTCTTTTTTCGTCATTCGTGGTTTACAGTCCCTTTAAAAGAAAAATATCAATTACAAACAAAAGCGTAGAATCCTTTGACAGAGAATTGGAATTGTTCAATCCTATTGTCTCTCAAACTTAGTATTTAAATTGTTTGGTTTTTGTTACTTTCTACAACGTTGTACAATTAATATGTTTATCGTGCCGTGTGTAATCCAAAATGAAATTAAATGTGGGACCTATGTGTCATAAAACATAATGATATGTACTTATTATTGTTTTTCTATGCCTTCTTCATATGTTATGTTTCATATGTTATTACAATGTATACATACCCTTACTGTGAATACATACTGGAAAATGTCTTTCTTTTCTTTTTGTTTCTTTTTTATATTTCTTAAAAGTTATTCCAACACATACTAACATGCAACTGTCTGATGTTGGTTACGTGATTTATTGACGTAATAATTTCATGTAGTTAAAAAATGAACACTTCGTTTAATTTAACATCAAGCATGCAAACAGTAGGTCGAGCGAGCCCAATATTTTTTCCATTTTCGATACGATATAATAAGAGGCGAAAGAAAAGCGCAGAATAAAGAAAACTGATGAACATACTTCTTGAACATTTATGTCAAGCGCGTTCTGTTCTATTAACAGTTCAATGAAAATAAACTGTATTTGTGGTAGAATATTAAGGCGTTACCAAAATTAATGGGGGGGGGGAACGTTCTTTTTAAAACAATCGGATGCTGGCAAATGGACCGTGTTGGAGTTATACAAACAATATTTTGAAATTTCATTTTACGAATTTAATGTGCGGCAATAACGACGAAAATATGTGTCGTGTTCTGAGAAAACTGGGAAAAATGTATGTGCGTAAAGTGTCGTCCCAGATTAGCCTGTGCGGTCCGCACAGGCTAATCCGGGACGACACTTTCCGTCTAAACTGGATTTTCGCTAAGAAGAGACATTATTTAAACGAAAATTCCATGAAAGCGAAAATTGTCGTCCCTGATTAGCCTGTGCGAACTGCACAGGCTAATCTGGGATGACAATCTACGCACAACATTTTGCCCAGTTTTCTCAGAACACGACACATATGATCAATTTGTTTTTGCTAGTAACAAATATCATTAAAACAACATTGGGACGATAATTATATCTGGTGAAATAAAACAAAATGAGAAATATACTACATTTATTATTATAAAAAGGTTTTTATTAAATAAAATATGTGTTTTGCANAACTTGTCTGACACAGGCTAGTCCAACTTGTCTGACACAGGCTAGTCTAACTTGTCTGACACAGGCTAGTCTAACTTATCTGACACAAGCTAGTCCGACTTATCTGACACGGGCTAGTCCAACTTGTCTGACACAGGTTAGTCCAAATGTTCTTACACAGGCTAGTCTAACTTGTCTGACACAGGCTATTCTAACTTGTCTGACACAGGCTAGTATTACTTGTCTGACACATGCTGACACAGGCTTGTCCAATTTGTTTGACACAGGCTAGTCTTACTTGTCTGACACAAGCTAGTCTAACTTGTCTGACACAGGCAAGTCTATCTTGTCTGGCACAGGCTAGTCCAACTTGTCTGACACAGGCTAGTCCAACTTGTCTGGCACAGGCTAGTTAAACTTGTCTGACACAGGCTAGTCTAATTTGTCTGACACATGCTGGTCTAACTTGTCAGACACAGGCTAGCCTCATTTGTCTGACACAGGCTTGTCCAACTTGTCTGACACAAGCTTGTCTTACTTGTCTGACACAGGCTAGTCTAACTTGTCTGACACAGGCTAGTCTTACTTGCCTGACACAGGCTAGTCAACTTGTCTGACACAGGCTAGTCGAACTTGTCTGACGAAGGCTAGTCTAACTTGTCTGACACAGGCTAGTCCAACTGGTCTGACACAGGCTAGTCCAACTTGTCTGACACAGGCTAGTCCAACTTGTCTGACACAGGTTAGTGTAACTTGTCTGACACAGGCAAGTCTAACGTGTCTGACACAGGCAAGTCAAACTCGTCTGACACAGGCTAGTCCAACTTGTCTGACACAGGTTAGTCCAACTTGTCTGACAGAGGCTAGTCCAACTTGTCTGACACAGGTTAGTTCAACTTGTCTGACACAGGCAAGTCTTAACTTGTCTGACACAGGCTAGTCTAACTTGTCTGACACAGGCTAGTCCAACGTGTCAGCGTGGGGATAACTACATTTGGGGTTTTCCCAGCGTCACAGCGAATGAAGTGCCACCCGGCAGTTTCGTGTCTGGTTCCTGTCCCGAACCTCTCGATTAATTTGAAAGAGGACGGGAACCAAGCTGCCTTTACCTTTATCAATTATAATCAGCGAGGTATGCCGATTGAGAAAATTTAGCTAACTCGAAAGGACTGGCTCGGTCTTTTAGGTAAGTCGACATTGTGAATATTTTTTTTTTTCATTTTTCATGGTATGATTACATAGACGAGCTGCTGAAGCAGCATCGTCAAAAAGCGCAAAACCGAGATGCATTTTCTTACTTATATTGATAAGTATGCGGTTAATACACGAAATCCCGAATATATAGATAAACGAAATAAATATTATTCTTTTGATATATTGTTTATAAGTATTCCAATCGTTCAATTTTGATATTTAAATAATTAAAACAATTACAAATGTTTTTAAAACTCACTTCTTAATTTTCTCTTTCAAATCAATACAAAATCTTATCAGCGATTTTATATAAAAAAGCGAGCGCGGGAATGCAACGAAAGTTCGATGCAAATAAATATTGAGTGTATGTAGTCATTAAACTGCTTCCGATTAACAAATATGGTTCGTACAAATATTTCCTACTATTTTCAAATAAGTTCCTTTTAGAACATATTTGTATAAGTATTTTTATACCAAATGGCATAATGGTGCTAAAAAGTGATAAACCTTACGTTTTTCGGACTGCTAGGTTACCAAACAATTATCGTGATATTCATAAGACGAAGTTATTCACCATACGTAAATATTATGTATACTTAATACGGTAAGTCGATACCTTAAACAAGATTTTTTTGGTGTAGTTATTTTTGTTAATTATCAGGTAATGTTAATTGTTAGACATTATGAATGCTCTTCACTTTTTTGTATTTGATGTCTTTCATTTTATCTTAATTAAGCGAATTTCATCTCGATAAATAGAGTACAACTCAAAATAAAATACGTGTATTGACTTGCTGTTCAGTTTTGTTGATATTGTAAACGCTATCAATATACAGGATGGCTTGCTCCGTGGGGGGAAGATCGCTTGACAACAATCTAAAAATCACATGGTTTGATTCCGTACCTGGCAAAATTTATTTTGTAGAGATTTGTCTTGAAATTATTCTAACGGCCATTTTGTTTTACCTCAAGAGAATGGCTGTCAGTTGCTGTCGTACCTGCGCACTTAATACTTGTAATACAGCTGAACCAAAAATGTCAATATGAAATTGATCGCAGTAACATGAAGGAAATACTTGTGTAAACTGCGAAAAAATCCGTATTTAAAAGCAGAAGCCCCATTCCTCCCCATTTCCTCCGAGCATGCCACTTAAAAGTATGACATCGTATGAGAAATAAACGGTGTGCAGCATATTTGTTATGTTTCAAAGGAGTAAAGCCGCGGCCAACAGTAAAAAATACACTAAAAAGGGCAATAACAATGCAATTACGAAAGTAATTGTTATGGTTCTGTGCAATTAACCCCCTTCAATAAGATATATCAACCTGTTAAGTTCTGATACCATTAAACGCCCGGTTTACATTTTGCTTGTGAGGTTGTACAATAAGTATATTGATTAAAAACGATTTTCGCGAACCGTATATGGTTAATATATATAATTGTTTATGCTAAAATACAAAGGTTTTAATGAGTGATTTAAATCAAAACAAAAGCACAATATAGAGCGTCCACAAGCATAATTATTCAACACCGAAAATAAATGTTTAATGACCTAAATCATGACTGACTCTCTGTTTAATCATTTCATGCAAAGGTTAATTTAGACCTTACATGAGACCAGGTGGTTTCCCAGACTGCAACATATACTTCTGACCTTTATCTGTGTGATGAGTTAATTGAAAAACAAAACGGTCGCGGAATTCTTGATAATTGACGAGTACGGCCATTCTAGCTCTGCGTATGATTGAAGTAGGATATTTGTCCGTTACTAGCAACAGTATTTACTTGGAACATGTTCTTAGAATCGAGTTCCTACGTCGTGGGAACGGAATAAACAAAACCAAGCACATCTCACATCTGTGCCAAAGAATAAAATACTTGATGGCGCGGAATTTTTATGGAATATAGCGACGACGTTTATAACGGTCTCTTATTTGGCCATCAGTTTGTTGAAAACTGTGTAGTTGACCTTCCATTATGTCTGTCATCTTTAATACATTTTATTATTTGAGACAGAACATTTAAATCCTCGCTTAAATAATAAAATTATGAACGAAAAACATAGTATTAGGTAAATTATGTAATAATATAAATCTCAATGTACCTAATTGACTTCAAGCATGTTTGTTTTAATTAAATACGACATTGCTACCAAAGACACGTTGTCTGACTCATATAGTCAGTGAACGTTTGAAAAGAATATTTATACTGCACTAGTTTCTAAAAGGAGCTTCACAATCGAAGTTCCCTGCAGGGTTATTTTCTTACAATCTTCCTAAATTCAAATAGTATTAATGCTATGTAATCATAGCTCACCTATATATATAACGAAAATGGTGCACATTAATTTACATGTCCTTATTTAAACTGTGTATTATCTGCAGCATCCTTTACTTCATACCATGCATAACAATGTAGCTGGTTACGGCGCTGTCGATGATAAATTTGTCCGAATGACTCAAAGTCCTGAGCCAAATAAACCTGTTTGTAGTGATAAATGTAAATTAAATTAATATGTTTTTATATCAGCCCATACTATTTATTTAATAGAGCTCAATTTTAAAGCAAATGCATGTAATATAAGTTATTGCGTTATAGTCATCAAATCTTATTATGAGATAAGCCCTAAAAGGTGTACTGTCCTTTAGCATATGATTGAAAATTAAACAGTAAGTCGCACTTCTAAAGCAACACGTTAAGTTGTCATATTTAGTAGGGTCAATATACACTTTGACCCCCAAAAAATTGCTACAAAAGGTCTTTTAACTGTTCCTGGTAGGGTAGAAGGTCCTTTAAAACCTATCAAAAACCTCAGGAAAGTGTTTTTTTCAAGATGGCCGCCAAGATGGCCGCCAAGATGGCCGCCAAGATGGCCGCCAAGACCTATTAATGATCATCACTATGTAACTATCTACTCAAATTTGATGAATTTGGTGTCTATACCTAGGTTTCAAGGGGAATAGAACACATTATGATCATCAAACATTTATTAAGTTTAATATAGTACACACAAATCCAACATGGCGTCAAAAATGGCCGCCAAGATGGCCGCCAAAACCTATTTATGATCATAACTATGTAACTATCTACTGATGAATTTGGTGTCTATACCCAGGTTTCAGGGGGCAAAGAACAGATTAATATTATAAGACAAAGTGTAAGTTAATTACGGTACACAGAAATTCAACATGGCGTTCAAAATGGCCGCCAGCATGGCCGCCAAAACCTATTAATGATCATAACTATGTTACTATCCACTAAAATTTGACGATGTTGGTGTCTATACATAGGTTTCAGGGGGCAAAAAACAAATAAAGATCATCAGACATTGTCTAAGTCTATTATATTACACACAAATCCAACACAGCGTTCAAAATGGCCGCCAAGATGGCCGCCACAACCTATGTATGATCATAAAATATAACTATGTAACTATCCACTCAAATTTGATGATTTTGGTGTCTATACCCAGGTTGTAGGGAGCAAAGAACACATTAAAAATGGCCATCAACACAATATGAAGGACCACAAGTCCATAAATTGTTACTCAAACGTTATGGTTGTTATGTAAAACGCCATAGTTTAGGAGACAAGAAACAATTTAATCGAATTGAGGTTATCACTAAGCAGATGAATAGTCATAACATCCAATTTACGACATTTGGAAGAGAGAATGAACTAGCACATGACTTCATGATATGATCAGGTATTACTAACTTCTGTAGACTTATTTTTTTACCGTTGCTGAAAATCATTGAAGATTAATTACAGCCTTAAAAAGCATGAGTTCTTTCAAAAGGTTTATAGTATACGCTTATTGTGTTTCTTTGACTATTTATTTACATCAAAGCGGAAGGAGATGGTCTTATTGTCCCTTTCGGAGTAATGCAGGATCAAGATGAGCAAATCTGAATCCTCGCCGACCAACGTTGTGGTGATACGACGGGATCGTTAAACTGTTGCTTTAACAAGTTCAGGGACTGCATCCCCTGAATCCCCTGCAGACAGAACAACAAACCATCCCATTTGAGTAAGAGTTGTGCTGATCAGAGCAATCATGCCGGCCTTGTTTCCGTCACGAGACAAAAAGTTTTTCGTTTCTACATGAGCATTCTGTTTCCTTGCCGAAACTCACACTATGATTCACGTTTGTTTCATCGTCTCCGGTGCGTATTGTCTATGTTATAATGACCGTCTTCGTAGCCATCGAACCCCGATGTGGCTTATCTGTAATGCCTTTCTCTGAATATACATAAGACTCGGCTATTGCGTTATATGAGTCGCCCTTCTCCATGGTCAACGATGCAGCAAAAGGCCACCATCATGCATCTGTTTCATTAATACAGTTCATCACAGCCTCACATGATGTGTCTACAGAATACTCTCAAATTGCCTGAGAGATCTGAGGCTTATCTGCTGTACAAAGTATGTTCTTGGCTTCAAAGAAGGCAGCAGGATGGGAGCTCATAAGACCATACGACTGCAAGGGAAGGATCTCCAGATTTTGACACCATCAGGAAAGGCTGGAACAGAAGAGTAGGATAAAAAGCATGGTCAGAAGCGATCTTTACAGCCAAGCTATTCCCAAGAGCTTTGGCTCTGTATTTTCTCGTGAATTAATAAGCAAAGACCGACTTTCCTATGATATCTCTTATGATCGTTTTCGCAACCGCCTCAATTGCATGAACATTTACATCTGACCCAGCCATTATCCCATCGACCATGTTTCTCAGAGTGGGTTCAGCTGTGTATGGTGAGCAGGTTTCAATCTATGTCTGCATTTTCTCTAGATCAGAAAAATCCCCTTTGATGCACGCCTCAGTTGAGTCTTTATGTTGTGGACTTGTAGTATAGGTCAGGTCTGTGGAATCCTGCATCGCACTGTTGTGCTCGGATGTTGCAGATAGGGTTCAAGGGGTTTGCATTTCCTCGGTCATTCCACTGCCGCGAGTTAGACCACATGTGCTCTATAAAAACATCATCATTGTTTGCTCAATGACAAGATCATGTCCTAGCCAAGCCAAGCGCTGATGGCTCCTACAAACAACGTGAAAACCAATACAGATCATTCGATAACTGTCTGGGTGCGTTCTCTCTAGGTTGCTTATATGCTGCAGATACATGTAGTAATAAGCAGATTGCAGGTAATGTACCCAGCTGCAGCAAAGATGGATAGCAAATCGGGCACTGCCTGCTACTGCATCAGCCAACACACAGTACGATATGCTTTAATCAAAACCCTTAAATTGTTAATCATAAGCTGATAATTGAGCCATACTATGCTTGTCTTTGAGGACTGGGTAAGTTAATGTTTCTTCTTCTCTGTAGCCCTCTCGAGTTTGATCAAAATCGCATAACATGTATCATCTGCTAGCGTCGTTTTGCCCATATGAAGGGAAGAGTTCAAATCCTTGGCATGCTCCAGCAGTATCTGAATGTCTGGATCTTCCTGGGTCATTTTGGCTGTAAGCTGGCTGTGTATGCACTTTTCATCAAAAAAATAGTCCAGTGAAGCCCTCTGGACAGCTTTTCGTGTCACAATGTCCACAATTGCATTTTCTCCATAGACAGCCTCAAGTATGTTTTTGGGAGCGATTTATTCCATTAGGGATCCTTGCCCCCCCCCCCCCCAACATTGTACGTTTATGAAACATCCCAAATTCTGAACAACATTTTGAACTAGTTTGTTGCGCATCAATGATGATTTCGGCAGCCTTCCAATACAAGGGTTGGTCAAACGTTACAATAGTGTGAAGGTTGTGGCAAGGTTTCAAACTAAGGCTTCTGTTGACAGAATGCAGGCTTTGTCCCAAATCTACATATTAATCATAGGCAAGAATTTGACTGACAACAGCCCAGGGTACCGGCTTTCTGATGCAAGATATGCATCATTCCCTTCCAATTCAGTGTTGCCTGAATCCGAACGATATCGATCCTCTTGTTAAAATCCAGAAATCGCGGCAGGTCCAAACTATGGCGTTTCACATAACAAGCTTCACGTCAAAAGTAATGGACTTGTGGTCCTTCTTATTGTGTCGTTGGACGCAACATAATACACTTAAACTATGTCTGACAATATTAATGTGTTCTTTGCCCCTCGAAACCTTGGTATAGACACCAAAATCATCAAATAAGAGTGGATAGTTACATAGTAATGATCATTAATAGGTTTTGGTGGCCATCTTCGCGGCCATTTTGGACGTCATGTGGGATTTGTGTTTAATATAATAAACATAAACAATGTCTGATCTTAATGTGTTCTTTGCCCCTTGAAACCTATGTATAGCCACCCAAAAAATTGAATTTGAGTGGATATTTACATAGTTATGATCATTAATAGGTTTTGGCGGCCATCTTGGCGGCAATCTTGGCGGCCATTTAAGATGCCATGTTAGATCTGTGTGAACTATTGTAAACTTAAACAATTTCTGATGATATGTATGTGTTTTTTGCCCCTTGAAACCTATGTATGGACACCAAATTCATCAAATTTGAGAGGATAGTTACATAGTTATGATCATTAATAGGTTTTGGTGGCCATCTTGGCGGCCATTTTCGACGCCATGTTGAATTTGTGTGTTATATATTAAATTTAAACAATGTCTGATGACTATAATGTGTTCTTTGCCCCTTAAAATCTATGTATAGCCGCCAAAATAATCAAATTTGAGTGGATATTTACATAGTTATGATCATTAATAGGTTTTGGCGGCCATCTTGGCGGCCATTTTTGACGCTATGTTGGATTTTTGTGTTACTATTGTAAATTTAAACAATGTCTGATGATCATTATGTGTTCTTTGCCCCTTAAAACCTAGGTATAGACACCAAATTCATCAAATATGATTGTATAGTTACATAGCTATGATCATTAATAGGTATTAGCGGCCATCTTGGCGGCCATCTTGAAAAAACAAACTTTCCGGAAGTCCGATTGTGGTAAACTTTTGATATGTTTTAAAGGACCTTCTACCCTACCAGGATCAGTTAAAATACCTTTTGTAGCAATGTTTTGGAGGTTGAAGGTATTTTTTTCATATATTGACCCTACTTATTTCCCATTTTTTTTTAAGAATGCAATTTCGTAAAAATGTTGAATATGAACACGTATATCATTGTAATAGATGTCATATGTAATTCGCACTGATCTACAATTCGCTGCATAATTATTAAACTAGTAATCTAAAACTATTTACTTACAGTGTAAACCATAATGTAGTTAATAATTATATTGAACTTTTAATGTTTACGTATCCGGATATGGTCTCCTAGTATCCTGTATGTCGAGAACCGATTTTAAGTGATGAATGCCGGTAGAATGTTCATCCTTTTCCGAATACAGAACCGTTTAATTACCCATAGTTTACATAGGTTTCAGGTCGCGACTTAATTCCGATTTGCAGCTTTTGAAAAATAAATAATTGTTTATGTTGGGATAGGGTAACTGTTATGGCAGACTCAACGTTGATTATATATGATGTGATGCTGGTGAAATACATGTGTGCACATGCGGTACGATCTGGTGTTCAAATACATGGCTGTTTAGTAGCCTGCAATTGTTTTATTTCACACCCACGATTTTTAATCAAATGTTTAAACAAATATATTTATACGGATAAAAAGGCCTTAAGGAAATGTCAATATGTAAAAGAAAAACAACATTATACTTAAATTGAAAAACCATACCTGTATTTAAAACAGAAGTGTCTTGGACGAGGGCTTTCAATGCAGATATATATAAAATCATCTCAAATAAAATCGTATGATATTTCTTTTTTATATATGAGTCTTGTTTTAGAAATGGTAATTATAAATTTTTTAGTAAAATGGTCGTTTGACTTAAAGTAAAGTTCACGGCTTATACCCGTATATAAACCTTTACGCAGTTCAAACATAAACTTATTTATCGGGTTTTCCTTCGTGTCTTTTATTTATTTTGAGACTAATCTTCAAATAATTCACGTCTATAATAACCACTTGCATACGAACTAGATATGTTGACACACAGTCACTATTGATTGATGGAATTCATTTAAATGTACCTAACACAGTTTGTAAAAAGAACATTTAAGTGCGTCCGAAATTTGTTTTGATTTCTTTACTCACCATAGTTCATAAGTGGTTAACACAATTATTTTAATAATCATCTCTTTTACATTTTTTTAATCATAAAAAGTCTTATTTTGATGTTAATGACGAAAAACCGTCTATATTCTACTGTTATCAGTGGCTTTCAATAATCCTGGCCCTAAGTCAAAAACAGCAATGGGTAAATACGAAGATGGAAAATGAGTCAATTTGTAATGTTCTCATATGTTTTATTATGTATTATCTGCTATAACATTTGACCACTTGAAATAAATAAATAAAACAAGTGGACAACGTCGGTAAGTGCTTCTATATTGTTCCTGTAGCATCTCGTTGTTAACCGTATGGCATGTGTTAAATGGGTGATAATTATTTCTAACCCGCTCGTATTTTTAAGTAGAATTTACATTTATATAGTTACATACTTAGGTGACATTCCATAAACAGTATGAATGTTCAGCTGTACCAGCAAGAGAGATACTTTATTATAGCATGGAACAAATGTTCAAACCGCGTGAAACAAAACGATATTCGTGCTATTAACAAACCATTTAACAGTAACCTCAAACTATCACAATTCATACTAAGCAGTATGGCGAAAAATATATATAATAACCATTTGCATACGTATAAGTTGAATGCAAACCAGACCTAAACAAAGTCACTTGTTGAGTCAGGATGAAAGGAATGTAAAACAAGTATCAACCAAATCTCATCTTCATAAGTTAAATATTCATATCATCTACATGCAAGATTATGTATAAGCCGTCATAATGTTGCTACAATGCCAACTTATATTGTTTGGTTATGTATGTTAACTTTGAACTATGTGAAATAGAATCTCCTTAACTGTTTAAAGAGCAAAAAATCAACAAGCAAGTAATGACTAAATAAATTGATACTCATTGTAAAAGATAACATATTGACATTTAAAAAATGCATATGGACAGAAATACACATCAGATGACCCGCATGTGGCGACTATTTCATTTAATTACAAAGACACGTCGGGATACATGTCTTTGGAATTTAAACAGTTTGCCAAACAGTACATGCAATCATAAGAGGCTAAGCACGGTTTTATTCAAGGATGTAATTTGCATGAGAATTGGTTACTTAAATTACTTAAATATACTTTTTTAACCTTCTTTGCTGTATACAATGTTAATAGTTAATGTTAACAGTTTACTGTATTGTTGCACACTGTTAATAACGAACAATGCAATCTTTTCAATGATCTAATTAGGAATAATAATAGTAATAATACAACTCTGTGGTGTGCATTTGTTAAACATCAATTAGAACAACTCGGAAATGGAATGTTATTTCAATAATTTAAATACCAATTATACAATTTATAACCAACCGAAATTAGAGTACTATAGAATGGTTAAGACTACATTTTCTTATGAAAAATATTTAGACTCCATTAATATATAAAATCATAAACAACAATTATCAAGATTTAGACTAAGCGCCCATAAATTAGAAATAGAGACTGGTAGATATAATAACATACCCAGAGATGAACGCATATGTAAACTTTGTAATGCAAACACTGTTGAGTCCGAATATCACTTCTTTCTAACTTGCCCAATAAATAAAGATCTACGAACAAAATATTGTATCCGATCAAACTGGCCAACTCTAGCGAAATTTAAAAACATACTATCTTGTCAAAATACTCAAGTCATTAACAATGTTGCCAGATTCCTTACTGATGCCATGAAACTCCGTTAGGAAAAAATTACAAGCATTTGCTGCTTCTTAAGTAAATATTGTATGTTACTCTCAATATTTTGTCTTTATATTACTTGTTTGGTCTTTTTTACTGTTTTTATACGTTCACGTTTGTACATAAAGTTTGAACACTTACATTGTATTTTGTGTGTGTATGCATGATTGCATTTGTATTGTACTGACGCATTATGACTATACTTTGTTTACTTGTATGTAAATGGTCAAAGGCGTTTTGCCGATATTCCAATAAAAACAGATTGAAACTTGAAACTTTTTAAACTTCTTTTATTTTTTCTTATTGCATATTATCTTAATTGTATATTTGAGAGAGGCAACATATAATGTTGTCAAAACTTGCATTTTAATCCCATTGAATGTTCATATGCAAATATAACTGAACCTCGCTCTGGGGAAACCGGGCTTAATGCACGTGTGATAAGTGTCGTCCCAGATAAGCATGTGCAGTCACTTTCCCTGATTATCTAGGACGACACTTTTCGCATTAAACCCGGTTTTTCCAGAGCGTGGCTCAGAGATGTTTAAATTATGATAAAAAGTAAAATTAATAACGTTATGAGGTATGACAATCCCGCGCTTTGCTTGACCTTGTGCATAATTGACAAGCAATGACGTTTGTATTGTTCAAAAGTAGAGAAAGGTTTTAAGACAAATGTTCATCATACTTTAAAGAAGACGCAAAATATAGTTTATGAAAGAAATTCTGTCTAAAAGAAATGTGTTCAGTATATGTTCAGTTTAATCGTCCTTCGTTGACGTTCACATAATACGACTTTAAAGATAATATGTATATACATAATGGTGTAATTGTTCATTATGTTTCAGCACAAATGCAAATCAATTATGTAGTTATAAAGAAGTAATTTGTCAATTTGAGGAAGCTTTGCGTTTTGCTTCTATCCACCAATAATTAGGAATGTATCCATTTCTTACCAGTGTTTTGTTTGGACGACCTTTGTGAACGTACGCAGTGGGACAAGACCAAACTGTTAAAGGGTCTTTTAGAGAGTATATACCAGCTTACAAACAGCGCTATAATATATTCAAATACTCTAAGTCTTTTTAAAGAATATTTACAAATATTTTAAGGGGTGTTGCGGCAGTTTTGCTGATTTTTTTTGCATCCAATAACTTTTGCTCAAAATTTATATTCAAGTACTACATACAAATACTATATGAAAAATGAAATAAAAACATAGGGTCACCGGCCTTGTTTTGATTTTATTCACCATTTTATAACATGTACTTTTTCATTAAATCTGAAAAATCTCTAATTGCATAAAAATGATTAATAACCTATGAAATTGGCAACATATTGATATTATATAAGATAATATATATCATATACCATTTAATTAAACCACAAACTACCAAAAAATGGAGAACACAAGTTAAATTTTAAGAAATTTTAATTTTTATAATTTTTATGTCACCCAAAAAAACGTTTTTTTTTTACTATTTTAACACAAAAATGGAAGTTAAAAAAGTTCTATCTAATAACTTTTTGCGAAACTGCTCAAATATGTTCATCTACGTATTGTTATCATAAAACAAAAATAAAAAAGGGGGGTCACCGCACTTTTAACAGAGATTTTTTTGTTCAACTATCCCTACCGTCTATGTCAAATTTCCTAAAATACAGCAATTAGGCGAAACCCAAGTACCGGTACACAGACTGTTATGCATAAACATTATAGATTGTTTACAATCTTAATTGGGATCACAACGGCTTACTAAAACACAGCACTAATACAATATTTAATCACAAACATAAGACCATACAGTATCAAACTCGACCTTAATCCTCCATAACAGGGACTTGTTGACAGATTTCGGCATGTTTTGGAGTTTGTGATTAAATGCTTTAAATTTATTAATGTAAACAACAGGACTAAAGAGCTCCAGGAAAAAAACAAGAGTGAAATAAAAGAAAGAAAAAAAGAATAAAAAAAAGTTTACCGCACCTGGGATCGAACCACTGAGTACCTATTATGAACCTACTCGGTCATAAATGTGTGATGATTCTGATAACAAAACTATTGGGTTGTGATAATAGCATCGGTGTTGCCATACATATATTCTCGGTTAAATAAACTGCCGCAACACCCCTTAACATGTTTGGACTTCTTCATTAATATTCCGTGTATCAGCAAGATCGTTGCTTGAAGTAACATCATATTATTTGAAAACAATTACGTATATGATATATGGCGACATACAGGCATAAGAACAGTGTCTATTAAGGGTATGACGTTTAAACGTTTAAACGGTCGCGTTTCTTGTTTTGCTCAAAAACGTTTACAAAAACTGTAAACGTTTAAACGACAGTCAATATCAATATAATAAATATAGGGGTGAAAATAACGTAGCCGACTAGCCGTACGAAGTATATTGATGACGAACTGCGAAATCCGAGAACTTGCGGTAAATCCGGGCACTACCGAATTCGGCAGTAATGTATTTCTGATTGGTTAGTGGATGGCACGGACATGAACGGAAACTAACGAACAATCTTCGCTACTTTCCGAAAATCTTACAACTTGACAATGAAACAGTGCATATGCCGCCATCTTGAAATATTCTAAGTGGTTGATTAGCAAAGTAAAGCACTGCGGTATTATGTGGAAAAGCAATATTTTAACAAAATTATATATTAATACGTTTGTGCTTGTTAACTGGTTTTTCATTTTCTGCAGTCAAACGATATGCACATTGTATTTCATGTGCAAAATACGTACATTTTTTTTGGAGTGTCGTTTTCGGATACAGTCTATTTCGTCGATTTTACATTATTTTCGACGTTATTTAATTTGTTTTTATATAATGACGAATACACATGTTGTAATACGGGTGGTCTGGTTTATAACATTTTATGGTTTTAATAAGTCGTCATTGCGCGAATGGGATATGCACTGAATATAACTTCCGGAAATAATTACTACTTTCAGTTTAGAAATGCGATGGTACTGATGATTTTAAAACGGACATAGGGATACCGTTTAAACGGTAACGTTTCGTTTATTTCATTTCGTTTAAACGTTTAGAAAAAATATGTAAACGTGATACCCTTAGTGCCTATACAAACAGACAATTGCAATATTAAAAAGTAATATAAAACCGCCTGTACCGCCGCCATGTTTGAACTGCGTTAAGATTCATCAGCTTCGCGGAACTATCGGGCGTTTAAGGTTGAGTACTTTTATGGATTTGATGTTAACATCGACATTAGCCGTGCTTTTACACTTATGTGGTGCTGGGCTCATTTAATTTAATGTCCAATAAAATACGTTCCTGATATGGTATTAAACTGATAAATAGTGTTAAAGCAGTTCAAAATTTTATTGAAATATGCAAAGTTCATAAATTCGAACCTTTCCCGAATAAAATGTATGGGTTTTGTTCTGTAATAAAAGAAGATACAGCAATATAAGTTTCATATAATCATATTACTTATGATAAACTAAATAAAAATACTAAGCTGAACAACAATATATCTTTACAAAACGGTGGAATCAAAAAAGCATGTAACTATTACATGTAATTTAAATGAGAGAGTATAAATTCGTTTCTTAATTGTTTTTTTGCAGCAGAACAGTTTACAAACGCACTAAAGATAAATACTATGTAATCTGAAATAAACTACATCACTTTACTATGAAAGTAAAATAATACGATAACACACACATTTCATTGTTCTTTGACAGGCCTAATTAATATAACTTTGGTAACATTTTCTTTCCTGTTCATGCTTTAAGTTTCACTTTTGTTTCAGCAAGTTAAAACTCTGTATATATCCCTTAAAAAGTGCTTTGTCTGATTTGATATTTACTCAATTTAATAAAGCGCTACCCGTTTACTACAATCATTATTCATATTTTATATTCTAACACTACACGCGACTTGTTTTCTGTAGACAAAGAAGGAAATCAAGTGTGGGTTATTCTGCAATAATTATGGGCGGAGCTTTATTTTCAAAAAATAGTTCCAAATAAATAAAGAAGATATTGCAGTAAAATGCACGTGCTAAAACCCGCCTTAAAGAAATGTAATAAATGTAGCATGTATATAAATGTAATGAAACAAAAAATTGTATATTTGGTAATAAGTGGCATAATCACGCCTACAAAGAACGTTATTTGTTAGGAAACGTTATTAAGAAAACATTTATAGCATGTCGGCTTTTCAGTAGTATCAATCAACGTGACGTCATTTAGTTTCTACGATTTTTGTTCTCAATGAAAGTGACGTCATTTGCAAAATATTTATGAATGAAAACGACGTCATATGTTTGTAAACTTCAATGACGTCACTAAATAGTGAACTTTGTACTACGAAGGGTGGAGTATTGAAAAATATAGTTCACGTCCAAAAGCTTGAACCAAATCAATCAGAATCGTGTTAGAATCGAAATAATAATTGTATATGATGGTTTGTTGTCGAATAACCCAAAGGAGTATAGATGCGTGTTATCAAATCACTCGTGCTACGCACTCGTGATTTAATTCCAACGCATCTATACTCCTTACTGTGGGTTATTCGACAACAAACCATGATAGAAAAATATTATTTCTTAAGTAACACATGTTTAAGATCACATTTTGAGTTCTTCTACTAACAATACTATTTGACTGTCCATCGCGAAACGTTGTTTTGGTGAAATGTAGTTGCCAATATGTACTGACGTCAAGTCAGTAATTAATGTGTATGATTTCTCAACATGTCTTTGATAAGCTTACAGTAGATTTTGTTGCTTAAAATCATGTGAGTATTGTGAAATTATCAAATATGGTATGATATGACAACTCTTACCATATCGTGATAACCTTTTTGTCACAAAATATCGAGTAGATGCGATAGGCAGAAATATGTAGCAAAATGTTTTTATCTTTTAATAAAATTTAGAAGTGAAGAAAAGGTCACGAGATTGTCTTAAGGAATATTCATATCGATTATAAATTTAAAAAATACACATGCACACGTTACATCATAATGAAAAATACATGCATACTCAAATTGTTTACGTGAACATGTGACTAAGAGTACGTTTTCGATAAAATGTGTGTATACGCTCAGCCATAGCCGACAGGCAATATAAATAGAGAAATACAGAGTTTAGTATAAACCCTTTACTCAGTTGCGGGCTTGTGCTGTGTAAACTGTATTACAATTAAATTAGTTAAAACAAATAAACGGCACCAAACTCACATGGTTTGCATACGACACCAGCATCAGCATAGTGGATACATTTATGGCTGACATCTGGTGTGTTATCGCAGTCTAAAATCGAGTCCTCATATCCTTGGCAGTTCAAAAAGGCAAAGATAATTGGCTGAGACGAATCGCCTTGGCCAAAGTAGGCATCCCTTTGGGCAAGTGCATTTGACCTACAGTTACAGCCCGGGTGGCCTTTAAATATGTAGTTACACATTGCAATTGGTGTCTGTAGCGCTTAATATTTAACTCTAAATTTAGATTATCAAGCTAATGAAACACTGAATTTCTCTATCTATTTACGTTACTCTTAAGCTAATTTTAATTTCACTTTGTCTAAATAAATATATACCGTTGAAATTCCAACATAGAACATATGATTTCTGCCTCGTTGTCATCAACATTTTGACTGCATAATGTGCCCCACGTATTCTGTGTACCAAAGCCATTAAATCTCAGAACATACCCACATGAAAGCAAACTATTCATCATTTAAGTATACATTATTTTGTATAGATTTGACACAATATGTGAGTGAATAGCTTACTTGAACTGTTACATTTTGTTCGGAGCACATTACTACATAGCAACTTGTGATGCAGATAAATATTTTTGAAATACGTGTTAAACGAAAGATGGATAAATCAATTATATTATTATTCAATAATCGACTTTTTGTAATTGTGAATATTTTTGAAAATTATAAATACAATAGTTTTCAAAGCAAATAAATTCAATAAACTAGTTTTATGCAATTGTTTACATAAATCACTAAAACGTGGAGATAAGTGCATCTTGGAAAAAAGGCAACAGTAAAATACACAGTATCAAATATTTATGTACAACCTCGACCATCACATGAAACACCGACATCCTTATTGTTGGAGCAGTCACTTTCACCGATGGGACTGCGTTTGCACTGCATAATAGATGATTCATCCCCTGAGCAATTAAGATCATCGAATAGTATGCGTTGGTTTGAGGATCCGGCCTCGTATGTTCCAAAGGTTATCGCCACTGCTCTAGTGCTGAGTGCAAATAACACTGATATCAATTTAACTAAAACCATGTATTTTTCGGCATCAAATAAGTCGAAGAATAACACCTAAATACGCTATATAATTGCTACTGATATCAATGCAAACGGAAAAAAAATCAACCAAAAAAAATGCATGCGTTAAAATACTTTCAATTGTGATCCATGTTTTGCAGCCAAAATAAATAGAACTGTAAAACGTGGACTACTTACCTAATGAATCCAAGCATTCTGCAAACAACCATGGCTTCATGCGACCCAAAACCGTCATTACAAATTGTTCCCCATGTTGTTCCGTTATTCACCGACACTTCTACCCTTCCGCTGTAAATTGCGTTGTCAGCCAGTCTCACCAGAGTTGTATTTTCTTATGATGTGCATAAAATGTTATTGTTTTCACTGACTCAACCGACCCCAATTAGTTAAGCCAATCCAAAACTTGTTTTGTTCTTTCATGTTGATTTGTTGAAAATGTTCCTTAATTACCATTTGATAAACATACTATGTTATTGTATATTCTTTTATCCTGCCTCTGTTGCAAACATTGACCAAATAAAGCAGGGTCGAATACATTTTCTCCGGTCAACAGGAAGTATTGTATTCCTACGCACGCTGTGACACATAGTTGAGTGTAACCTTTCCAATACACTACACAAGGGTGACACATTATTGAGACGCATTGTGAATGTTATCGTTAATATAACATATCATCCTACTTTGCATCTTCTTTAAAACATATTACAGAACCTGCTTTCCGTATTGTTATTTCCATTCATTTGATTACGCAATTTATGACGTTTCTCGTGTGACGCCATTTCTATTTCTTATTAATTTCGATAAGAATAAAATAACTCGCTCCAACAGGATAACGATTTCGTAAATCGTGTTTTAGGTCAGAACGGTAAGCATTCGATACAAACGCCATGAAGGAATAGTGTGGTTTAAAATACATTTCGATAAAGGGATGGACGAACAGAACACGTAAGTGCATATAGTTGTAACTTTATTGTTATAAGAATTGAATTAAAGCTATCATTGAGGTAAATAAAAGTGAGTCTTTGTTTTGGCTGTTGCATATTTGTTTAATTTCTAATGATAAAAAATTAAAATCAGTTTTTGTTATGCTGTTGCACATTGTTTTCAATTTCCAACATTAAAAATATCACATTCTCGATTCATTTTTTATTTTTTCCCATAATTTCAATAGGAAAGTATTAAAACGACCAGTTTAATGTGGAACTTTTTCTTACGTGACATAATCGGTAGTAATTCGGTCGTAAGGAATGTTGTGCACATGTATAGGAGCTGACCAGAATAATTATTTTGTTATCTTAATAAATCATTTGTCTTTGATAAAATGTGTTAGCGACATAATTATAAAGCTCGCCCTATTTTCTTTTTCTAAGCCTCACAGGATTAACTTTCTCCATCTCGGCACCAACCATGTATTTTTTATATTTTAGTCGTTATCGTAAAACTAGTTTATGAAAACAATGTTATTGGTATTTTGGTGTTGTAAGTAGAAACAAATGACATTTTTACTATATGTATTTATAAAACAACAAGGGTATACGATTAAAATGGTATACACCGTAATTTATAAACCTCGTCGCTGTCTGAATCAATAAACTGAATCACTATATGCCATAGTTACTAATTATGTTCGTATATGTTTGCTGTTGATATACAGATGCATACTTTCACCGGTTTAATAGTAGTATGCAGAATAAGACATACAACCTGCCAAATACATAACCCAAACAGTTTTAAAAAGGTCGCACATCAAGGCACTTGTGCAAGCAAGAAGAGATGTTTACGTTCCGTCGCACATTGGATTGTTCACAAAGACCGGTTGGGAGTTTGATACCGGACCATAATTTTATTCTTCTATGGTTGTTGCTGCTTTCCTAATGGATAAAAAAACGCTGCAGAAATTATGGTATAAGAAAGCAGAGTAAGAGAAGAGATATATAAGTGTAACATTACGCACTTATTTACGGCGAAGCTTATTGCGGTGAGTTTTATGCAAAGACGTATTGAGTGTAAGCGTCATTAGTGGGGCTCCGTTAGCACTCACACTGCATAGGAATTAACGACTACTACCTGTGGCGTCCCAAGCACCAACCCGAACAGCGATAGAGGCGAAAGATTGTTGTGGATTGCGGGCTATTCCGGCTGCTGCATGGACAGGCTTCAGTTTATCTGGTCTGCATGATGCCCTATACAACTTCTGGATAAATGTTAGATATGAGCATCACTCTGTGAAAAGGGGTTTAATGCATGTGCGTAAAGTGTCGTCCCTGATTAGCCTGTCCATTCCGCAGGCTTCTGACAGAGCCACTATTGTCATCACAGTCTTATATAAAAGTACATGTTCGTTATATTGCCCTCGTATTCCACGGGCTATGTCCTGTAAACTACAAAGTACTAATATGCACTTAAACCTCGAAGATTTGATGATTGCCTATTTAATAACTTCGTATTGAAAATCTAAAATTTGAGCAATCTTTGAATATCACAAATTTCTTTTCTTTTTTTTTCGATAATCATGATGTTGTTTATTATAAATATTAAAGTCAACCCATACATGTGTGGCTTATGTTTACACGTCAAAATGGTTACTTTACTTTTGGATTACACTTTTGCTCACTTTTGAATGCATGAAAGAAGGCTCTCACTAACTCATATGAGCCGCGCTCTAGGCAAGTGGGGCTTAATGCATGTGCTTACAGTGTCGTTCAAGATTAGCCTGTGCAGTCAGCATAGGCTAATCAGGGACAAAATTATCCGCTTAAATGGTGTTTTTTTGTTTAAAGTAAGTCTCTTCTTAGCGAAAATCCAGTTAAGGCGGCAAGTGTCATCCCTTATTAGCCTGTGCTTCACAAGCTAATCTGGAACGACACTTAACGCATATGCATTAAGTCCCGTTTTCCCATAGCGCGGCTCATATGTTTTCACAAGGTTACCATCTACTTGTCGTTTTTCGACCTGATTGTATACCATTTTGATATGATTGTTTCTTTGAATAAAAGGAAGATTTGTGCCAATTTTGTTGTAAATAGGTTAAAGGTCAAGGTCACTCTGACTTGTTACATTATATTTCAACCATTTTGTAACCGCACGATATAAACAGATACTGATTTGACATACGATCTTGTTAGGTGGTATGATGGTAACTTGGTACGAAAGTAAGATGTCATTCGACGCCTTTTTTCGTTGTAGAACAATATCTCGAGAATGCACAGGCATGCACATTGGTATTGTCAAAAACGTGTACGTATCTGCTGATCTAATGATTCCACTTTAAATGATCAATTGAGAGATCAATTGGGCTGACACATGTGACATTCTTTGATACCAACATAAAGGTTTCGATATAGTGGCTTTAACAGTTTGTTGTACTTAAAATGCTTTTTACGTTTTCGTTTTAGCGTTCGACCTGTGCCCGTGTGAAGTCACTTAAATGCGGTGATAACTCAGGACTTCATATAGGATAATGACCATTGTTTTGAGATTTTATGTTAATTCAACATCAAACGTTAACACATACACAATTGTATATGACAATGCTTTAGGGTAACGATATTGAATATCGTAATTGAGTTTCGTTTATAAAGAGTGTTTAACCAAGCCTACACAGCATTGAGTCAAAGTGACTTTAGGAGAACTCTTTTGGAACACATACACTATTGAATTTCCCGTATTTAAAACGTTTCATCCTGCTAAAGGCCAGCATCAATGGTTGGTTATCATTATGTTTGTAATTGATTAAGTAAAAATAAACTCTGCTTGTTATGTGTGTATATATGATGAATGCAATGTGGTATATTTAAGTTTCTCGAGTATCTGAGGAAAAAGCCACCTATTCTACTTGCCCCGGCCTCGGTGTCTTTGTCGGAATCGGCTTATGCACACTTAGACATTAACATAAAAGAAAACACTGGCAAGACATAAAAAACATTTAAGTAGTTAAACATAAAACAACAGTTGACGGCAAAATGCCATATACACCAAAGCAAGAAGAAAAAGGTTTCTTTAAAAAAGTCAGTCTTATATAAAACGTTTATTGTGGCGCTTAAAAAGTAATATTACATATTTAAAATACACAGTAATATTGCTGTTCTGAGGTGTTTTACTTTTGATTAAATCATGAAGAATTAAAAAGGTTGTATTTTAGCCCAAACACGTATTCTTTCACGGGCATTCAAAAAAACAGCACTTGCTTCTATGAAAATAACATTAAGGGCATATACGTTAAACACATGATGTAATCCTTTCTTTCGTTTTAATAACATCAAAATAAACAAAGAAAAAGAAAATTGCAGTATTCCGCTAGTGCGTTATTTGTGCATTAAGCCATGCTTGTATTGCTTAAAAAATCTATATGACATCGATATATAAATTATGCTTTTTGAGATTGTGTCGATGTTACGTAAAAAGTTCTTTTGTGCGTTTGTTATGATTCCACTTTAAGAGATAGTTTTTTCTTGCCTGTCCGTTCGTTCCAAGCAAACATGAAAATATCGAACCGATGTTTGCTGGACGATGGCATTACCTGACGTGTTTGCTCATACAGGGCCGCTATCAGACAGACATTTAAATTAACTATATATATTAAATAATATATATATATATATATTTATTTCTAGGGTAATTTAGTATTAAGCTCGTTAATTCAAGTTAAGCCCATTTACAAGAAAACGTAAAACGGAAGGAATAGAAGCCGTTTTTAAACGTATTGTAGATGAAATGATGGCATAATGCTGATGTCGGGCCGACAGCGAGGAACACAGATAATCCGGTCTCAGGTCGATGTACATGTATATAGAGAATAACAGGTTACTGCGTAATCTTTTGGTAATATATCAGGCAATGCATAGAATAATAAAACGGCGGGGCTTACCTAGCCGTGTTTTTATTCGTGCCGAGCCTGATATATTGTAAAAAGATCAGGCAGTAATCTGTTTTTCTGTTTATCATACCACTCACACCACCCCTTTTTAAAGAAATAATAAAATATAATCGCTACGCCCCGGTTGCGGCTGCATTCGTTTAGCGCGTACGAATCGTTCTAAAAATAGAATTCTTCCTCAACACGCAAAGTAGCGCCATTCAATGGAATTTTACATCGCCGTTAAGTCTCTTTAATTCTGCAACAAAACATTAAGCAGCATTCTAACACGACACGTGCCAAATTTCATATAAACAAAGAAGAAAATCGTCCATGGGTTATTCTGCAATAATTATGGGCGGAGCTTAATGTTTCGAAAATAGTTCCGAATAAATAAATAAAATATTGCAGTAAAATACACGTGCTAAAACCCGCTCTAAAAGAAATGTAATAAATGTAGCATGTAAAATAGTGTAATGAAACAACAAATTGTATATTTGGTGATAAGTGGCATAACCACGCCTACAAAGAATGTTATCTGTTAGGAAACGTAATAAAGAAAACATTTAAAGCACATGTCAGCTTTTTAGTACCATCAAAAAACGTGACGTCATTTAGTTTCTTCGATTTTTGTTGTGAATGAAAACGACGTCATATGTTTGTTACGATTCAATAACATCACTTAATAGTGAACTTTATACTAAGAAGGGCGGAGTATTGAAAAATATAGTTCACGTCCAAAAGCTTGAACCAAATCAATCAGAATCGTGTTAGAATCGAAATAATATTTGTCTATGATGGTTTGTTGACGAATAACCCACAGTAAGGAGTATAGATGCGTGTAATAAAATCACTCGTGCTTCGCACTCGTGATTTAATTCCTACTCATCTATACTCCTTACTGTGGGTTATTCGACAACAAACCATGATAGAAAAATATTATTTCTTAAATATAATATTACACAAAATAAATGCACAAAGGGTTGGGAGAATGTTCATTTAACGACATTCTTGAAGTGTTGACAGCAGAGGAATGGATATGTTGTTCCAAAATGATTGAATTTGTTCATGGCACTGATGGAGATGACTCGCTAGTTGCAGTGGAATATGTTTTCAACAGGTTTGAACATCTGTTCGCTGTTTGTTCTGAAATTTTGCTGTAATTTATGACGGACTGAAGTCTGAACGTATTTAGGTCCTGTGATTTGCATGACTTCAGTACATACCGGTAGATGCAATATTTGAATCCCTTTATTTTTTAACCATGTGTTTCTGGCAAAATGATTATTGATATTCTTTGCCATATCAAAACCGGCCTAAATTGCCATAATTTTCAATATATTTGCAAGTTTTCTTTGCCTTTGCATCAAGAACCACTTATCAGAACTCTCAATTATGTGTAAAATGTGCAGACAATAACAATATGTGTTGTTAATTTATTTTTAGGAAACAAGCCTAGAGCTGCTGCAGCCTTATCGGTTGCCGAGATTGAGAAACTGTTTGCGGACAACATTTTAGGTGCGATAACGATAACAATTATAATTTCTTTTATCAGGAATTGTTTTTGTTATGTTTTTACGGCGAGGTTTTAAATAAAAATAGCAATTAGAAAACGTTTTAAAAAGAATTAAATGCGAGGAATAAATAAATAAAACTAGATAAAATTAAATTAAATCTTTTGTTACAATTGTGCTGAAATTTTTAGAGTTTTATACCATATTTATTGTGAAAACAGTGATAATATTTGTCTTTTTCTTGATTTTTGAGATTTTTCTGCTTTGCTTTTAGGCAGTCACATGCGAGGGAAAATGATGGACCACTGCTGCCAAATATCGAGTATGGATACTTGGCTCTTTGAAGTTTCCTCGCAATGCTTCCCACGATGCTATGCAGGGTGACTGGCTCGTATTCATCACCATCGGTCGTGCGAATGGACAGCAGATACGTGGCAAGATGTTAATCAAGATGGTCTACTGATAAATTGTGGATTTCCTTCCTCACACCTTTCATTACAAAATATTTTTGGAATCGATTGACAACTGCAAGCGTTTTCCAGAGTGTTTTTGTGATCTTTGTCTTTGATGCCTTTTGTAATATCTTCGGTTGTTATTTCTAAGGCCTGGTTTTCACTGTCCTTATTTATTGATTTTGTTTCAGTATGGTTTTCTCTATGACTTTTACTTAAATTGACAATTTTAGTTGTGCTTTCATAAAGTGGCTTATTAAACACATTCGGATATATTCCAATCTGATTGGCAAAGTCTTCGTCTGGCATAACAACTTCTCAAAAGATGTCAATTTACCCTCATGCACAAAATCTGACATTGTAATGTTTATTTGTTTTTGTATATGTATGTTATTTTTTTGTTAAAGTCATAATTTTTCAAAGAAATGCGGTTTTAACTATTTAAACAGAATTCCTGTGGCAAAATTGACAAACTGTAGCAGACGGAAACTGTAGCCTTACATATAACTTACTATTTTAAATGATGAAAGCAATAAGCAATGCATACATGTAGATACTACATTGAGTTTTATTATTAATTGTATACATATTGTGCATTTAACAATATTTAATCAATACACATTAAATTGAGTTCCATTATTAATTGTGTATATTTGTATTTTAATTATTTTTAATACTTTGTTATTGTGATATTTAACTTGTTTTTGTCTATTTATATTTGGAACTGAATTTATGAAATGCTCTTTGACTTTTGCACAGGAAGGCGTGTCTAATACAAAGTAGTCCGTTTGTTACATGACGTCGTCAGCTTTTACACATTCATTCTGAATATTTGGAAAATACGTTTTTTGCTGTGGATTAAATGTGAAACATCTTGGTATCAAATTGTTTGTTTTGATAAATCTGATTCATTTTTACAATAAAATATAACTTATTTGTTACGCCTTAGTAATATGACAAATCGACTGATATGAGAACTTCCTGTTGAACATGATACAAAAAATATATCATGCAACGTTATATCAGTCAGAAATCAATGCGGTGGTATGATAAAACCCGATATCAAGCCGATATAAAATCAATATCGGATCATGCCAGGACCAATATTAACTATGTTTGCTGGTTTTTCATTCCTGTCAGTATGTCGCATTTTAAATGTTGAGTAATTACAACAAAATATAAATGCCAGAGCGATGCAACTTTTAAAACAAATTGATCGCTTTGCGAATTATTTTCGACTATGATTGTTATGAACTTGACATGCAGTATGTTAATTGTTGTATGTAAGTGTGAGTATGGACCAGTTCGTTCAACCTCTTTGGGGACGTTTCAACTTGGGACCGTTTTAAATTTCTTCGTAAACATCATAGTTATTATGTTTAACAGTTTGCCAACATTATCTTTGTTGTCCTTATACAGTTCTTTTAAAAAACGAAAATACGAAACACAATATTAGGCATCTGACGCGTCAGCAAAAGCGTACATGACATGTTAATGCATTATTTATATGTTACCAGCTGCAGTCAAAACTAATAATAAACAGACACAAAGTTTCCTTTTTTTCAGTAGTTATTTTAACAATGTTAGATAGTATATCATTAACAATACATGTTTCAAAATGGTTTGAACGAACAAATAAAGAATTCATGAGTTAACATTTAGTGTTACAATTCAGTGGTCAGAGTGCTGGAAGACCACTGCTACCATCGAGCGCAGACTGGAAGTCTTCCAAAACAAGTGCCTGCGACGGATCATGAAAGTTTTTTTGCCAAACATGATCACTAACATGGAACTGCATGGAAGAGCGGGCGCAAACAGCATCGCTAAGACCATCGCTTTGAGGAGATGGAGATGGCTAGGCCACATCTGCAGAATGCCACCAGACTCGCTACCGAGGGTGGCACTGATATGGACTCCACAGGGGCAAAGAAACCGTGGACGACCAAAAGAGACGTGGCGCCGAACCGTGGAGCGAGAGCTCAAGAACAGAGGCCTCACTCTGCAGACAGCACCCGCAACAGCAGCTGACAGACCAAAGTGGCGCTCCCTTGCCGTCGCCTCAAGCACAAGACGGCGCAGAGAGGATTGAGTGAGTGAGCGAGTTACAATTCAGTTCTCATGTATGATTTCTACGCCTTGTTATTATCTTCATGTGTTATTTAACACTTTTCGTTTTTCAGTTGAATCAAAATAAATGTTGTTAAACGCGTGTTTTAAAATGAGTGATACAATAAATCTAACACAATTTTGACCACGTAATTCGGACATTATAACTTGCGTTTGAAAAGCACCTATTGCGATTTCCAAACGTTTATTGGTCTATGATTGTTTGGAGATCGCATTTAGTGCTTGTCTAACTGAGTTTAATCTAATTGGTTAAATAATTCATGACCACGAGAATGTTATCTCGTTCCCACAAGTCACTTCTTTCCACGATGCAGGTCTGGCGTTACGACGACTTATAAAGTCGTTCCAACAAGTAAGTTATACCGTTCCCATGAGTTAATAAGTCTTAGAAACGAGTGTCCATGTGATGGGAACGAGTTGCTAAGTCGAAGGAACGTGTGACTTAGTCGTGCGAACGAGTTTCTAAGTCTTGGGAAAGGCATAAATACAAACAAGCACATGTCACATCAGTGCCACATTTAATGAAATGCATGACAGCATGTTATTTTTTTCAGAACATGGCGAGTATGTTTATCACGGTCTCTTACTGGGCTAGCTGTTTATTGACTGTGTAGTTGACCTTCCATTCTGTCTTACATCATCAATGCATTATATTATATGATACAGAGCATTTAAATCCTTGCACAAATAATTGATTTATAAAGAAAATTCTGTTTCCGGTGTATTATGCAAAAATGTATCTATCAACGTAAAAATGTTGCTTTCGAATAGATTCTTCTCTCACTCATATGGTCAATGAACTTTTGGAAATTATTGTTATACTGTCATAGTTCTAAAATTGGCTACAGCATTCAACATGCCTAAAAGGATCATTTCCTTACACTCTGCCTAAACCTAAATTCAAATATTAGTAATGCTAGGTAATCAACGCTAAACATGTATATTTAACAAAAAACGCAAATATATGCTGCTCGCTTATTGGTTAGAATAATATGTCCTTTTTCAAATTTTGTATTTTCTATGTCCTTCTTTACTTCATACCAAACATTACAATGTTGCTGGTTAAAGCGCTGTGCAATATACATTTCTTCGGATGAAGCTCAAAGCCTTCTAAAACGAATAATTTTAAAACTTGTTAAATAATTTGTTTTTATATCATCTTTTTATTTGTTTAATGAAGATGTATTTTTAAAGCAAATGTATGTAATGTAACTTATTGCATAATAGTCATACGATCTTTCTAAGACATTAGGCCGTGAAAGTGCACTGTCACTGAGCAAATGTCTGATAAGTATACACTTAGTCGCGCTACTAACGCAATACTTAAAGTTGTCATATTTCAAAAATTGTTATAAACGAGTTTCGCGAAAAAGTTGAATATTTACGCATAAATCATTGGAATAGATCTCGTAGATATGTTATCCGCATTGCATATGAATATGAATAATGAATATGAATAATAATTATATTAGCAATCTAATACTATCCACTAACAGTGTGAATCATAAAACAGTTAATCATATTAATGAACTTGCGATGAATACGTATCTTGTATGTCAACTCATTTTCTGATGATTGATCTCGTCGAGAATCAATTTTAAGTGATGAAAGCCAGTGGATTGTTCATCCATTTCAAGTACCCATAGTGTAATTAGGTTTCAGGTCGTGACTTAATACCAGTTCGCAGCCTGTCACAAAAAAATATTGTAAATTTTTGGATCGGGCAATTTGTATGGCAGATCCAACGTTCATTATGTGTGATATGATCACTTGTGAAATACATATGTTGCACGTGCGGTACGTGTCGATATTCACATACATGTCTGTTAAGTAGCCTGCAATTGCCTCATTGCACACACCTGATCTTAATACAAAAAAGTAAACAATTATAGTTTTACCAATCAGAATGACTAAAGGATATATTATTATGCAATATAAAATCAATATAATACTTGAATTTGCACGTGTAGCACGAGCAAACTATACATGTACGTGGCACAGAAGTGTCAGAGCGTCGTGGACGTGTGATTGAAATACACATTCATAGAAAATCATCTCAAATAAAAAACATATGATCTTTAAATTTTATATCATGAGACGTGTTGGAGAAATAATAATTATTTAAGTTTTGCGTTAAAAGTGCGTTTGAGTGGAGGAAAGGTCTACGGCCTATACCCGTCTATAAAACTTAACACAGTAAAAACATGAAATTATTTTTCGGGTTTGTCTTCATGCCTATAATTTATTTTGAGACGTCAAATACAATTCACGGCTATAATGATATTGACATTTGAAAAGGCATATGAACAGAACTCTACATCAGATGACCCGCATGTGGCGACTATTTCATTAAATTACGAAAACCCGTCGGGAGACAGATAAAACAAAAACAGTTTTCCAAACAGTGTATGCATTCATAAGAGGTTCAACACGGTTTTATTCAAGTATGTAATTTGCATGGCATATGGTGATCGCGTGAAATTACTTAAATATACTTGTTTTAAACCTTCTTTGATGTATACATATATAGTTAATTAGTTACTTTGTTGTTAAACTACTTTTATTTCTTATTGCATATTATCTTATTTGTAAATTTGGGAGAGAAAACAGATAATGTTGTCAAAATTTGTATTTAAATCCCATTGAATGTTTAAATGCAACTATTACTGAGCCGCGCTCTGGGGAAACGGGGCTTAATGCACGTAAGTAAAGTGTCATCCCAGATTAGCATTTGCAGTCATTTTTCGCCAAGACTGGATTTTCGTTAAGAAGAGACTTCCTTGAAAAGCCATTCCTCAAAAGCGGAAAGTGTTGTCCCTGATTATCAAGGACGACACTTTTCGCGCATGCATTAAACCCGGTTTTCCCAGAGCGTGGCTCAAATATTTTTAAACTATGATCCAGAGTTAAATTAATAAGGTTATGAAGTATTTCAATCCCACGCTTTGCTTGTCCTTGTGTATATTTGACAACTGATGACGTTTCTATTGTTAAAAAAGTAGAGAACGTTTTTAAGACAAGTTCAGTGTATATATATATTCAGTTAAATCGTCCTTCGATGACGTTCACATTTTACTGTACGGCTTTAATGATAATATTTATATATACAATGGAATAATTGTCCATTATGTTTCAGGACAAATGCAAATCATTTGTTTAACTACTAGCCAGTTATGTAGTAATAAAGCAGGGTTTTGTCCATTTGAGGAAACTTTACGTTTTTGTTTCAATCCACCAATAATTAGGTATGTATCCATTTCCTCAGTATTTTTGTGGACGTCCTTTGTGTACGTATGCAGTGGGAAAGACGAAACTGTAAAAGGTTCTTTTAGACAGTATATGTCAGCTTACGAACAGCGAAATTATAAATTAATTAAAATACTCCTAGTCTTTTTGAAGAATATTCACAAATATTTGAACAAAGTGTTGGACATCTTCCTTAGTATTCCGAGTATCATCACCATTGTTGCTTGATGTAACATCAAATATTTGAAAACAAATACTCATATGATAAATTGCGACATACAGACATACGAACAGTGTCTATACAAACAGACAAAATTATTATATACACGAAATGTCAAACCGTCTATATCGCCGCCATGTTTAAACTGCGTAAGGATTTATCAACTGCGTAGGATTCTTCGAGTACAAGCATTGAAGGTTGAGTACTGTTACGGATTTGATACTGCCATTAACGTTTATGTAAAGATAAGCCGTGCTATTAAACTAATCTGGTGCTGGGCTCAGAAAGTAAAATATCTAATAATGAAATTTAATATTATATATGATATTGAACTGACAACCAATGTTGAAGCCGTGCAAGATTTTATTGAAAAGTCCATAAATAAAAGTCGAACAGCTCCCGAATTGAAACTGTACTGGTTTTGTTCTGTAATAAAAGAAAATACAGCAATATAAGTGTCATATAATCTTATTACTTATGACAAACTAAATAAAAATTACTTAGCTGAACAACAATATACCTTTACAAAATGGTGGAGTCGAAATAGCATGTTACTTTAGCATGTAAGTTGAATTAGAGAGTATCTATACGTTTCGTTAATTGTTTATTGCAACAGCACAATTTACAAACGCACTGAACATAAATAATATATTATCCTTAAAATCAATTAAATTAAACAATAAAACTCAAACGTCAATTGTTCCATGACAAGCCTAATTTATATAACTCTAGTAAAATTGTCTTGTTCATGCTTTAAGTTTCACTTTTATTTCAGCAAGTTTGAATTCTGTATATATCTCTTTAAAGTCGTTGTGTCTAATTTGCTATTTACCAAATATAATAATGCGCTTTCCGTTTACTACAAATATTAGGAATATTGAATATTAACCCATGTTTTAGTTCACATTTTGAGTCCTCTACTTGCAACACTATTTGAATTACCAATCGCGAAATGTTGTTTTGGTGCTATGTAGTTGTCAACATGTAATCCCGTCAGGTAAGTAATAACATTTTATGATTTCTCAACATGTGTTTCATAAACTAACAGTAGTGTTTTTGTTTAAAATCATGTGATTCTTGTTAACATATTTACAATTCGTCACAGGCTTGCGAACTAACACGATTTCAGAAGTTGTTCAAACAATCAAATATGGTATGCAATGACAACTTGTGTCATATCTTGACTACAGTTTGTCACTGACGTGACGAATATCCAGAAGACACCACAGGCAGAAATGTGTAGCGAAATGTAATTATCTTGTAATACAAATTTAAAGTGAAGAAAAGGTAAACAATGCATGCATGCTCAAATTGTTTACGTTTACATGTGTACAAAGATAACGTGTTCGATCAAGTTTGTGTATACGCTTAGTCAAAGCCGACAGGCAACACACATACAGACAGACATACCCATGGTGAATTCAGTGTAACCCCTTTACTCAGTTGCGGATGTAAAGTAAAGCATATAAAATAAGTGAAAAAAAACAAAAAAGGCACCAAACTCACATGGTTTGCATACGACACCAGCATCCTCGATGTGGCCACAATTATGGGTGCCAATTGGTAAGTGACCGCAGTCTAGAATCGAGTCCTCAGTTCCTTGGCAGGCCAAATCATCCAAGAGAATTGGATGAGACGAATCCCCTGCGCCAAAGTAGGCACTTGTTCGGGCCAGTGCATCAGTTCTACAATAACAGACACAGTTGTCTATGTAGTATATGTAGAAACACATTGCATTTGGTATATTTTGCGCGAAATATTTAACTCCAAATTTAGATTATCACGCTACTGGTACAATGCACTTCTCTTGCTTTTATGTTAAACTAATGATTAGCTTTAAAATCACTTTGTCTAAATTAACATATACCGTTGAAATCCCAACATAGAACATATGACTGCTGCTGCGTTGTTATCAAAACTGTATCCGCAAATGGTGCCCCATGTGATCGTATTCCCAAATCTTATCTCAACACGACCCTGCGTGCTGTTGCTATTCGAACCAGCAAGACGCAAATGGGTATAACCTTTGATAGAAATTACATATTGCAATTATTACACTTTGCTATTTATCACATGCTATACCTTGTTTTCAATGTAATGCAGACATAACGTATTTTTTATATTACACGTGTGTAATACAACATTTTTAAGCGTTTTTATTGGATACAGAATCAGTAACTAACCAATCGCATGGCTTTATTTTGGTGAAATGACGTTGTCAACATGAAATTACGTCACGATAGTAAACAACTTTTAGATCTATCAGCATTTCTTTGGTCAATTAAGATGTATTTTATTTAGTTTAAAAGCATGTGATAAAAAAGATCTGACACTCGTTGTCATATCATACCATATTTTATTAAACTCGTCCAGGAGATTCGTTAGTAACCTCGCCAAAGGCTCGCTTACTAACAAAATTCCTGAACTCGTTTAATAAAATATGGTATGATACGACAACTCATGTCAGACCATATATATGTACAATACGATAACAATGATATATTTGCAAATGTAGATGTTAGTCATTTAATCTCAGAAAATGCCTAAATGACAGCAAATTATTAATCGTTTAAGTATAAACTGTTTTTGTATACATTTGACACAATAAAACTCATATGTGTGTAAATATCTGTTTTAACTGTAACATTTTTAGGAACAAATTATGAAACATCAACTTGTAATACAGATGCATATTTTTCGAAAACAGGTTAAATGAACGTATTATTCCATAATGGACCTTTATAACGATATATATGTATTATTCATAAACAAGAGAACTTGTTAACTCGTTTGGCAATTTAATATACTCAATATACTATAATAATGCAATAGTTTACACAAATCACTCAAATGAAGAGATACATGCCAGGCATATTTTTAATGAGGCAAACAATAAAATTGCCAAGATCCAATATTTGTGTACAACCTCGACCAACACACGAAACACCGACATCCTCATTGTGCGAGCAGTCACTTTCACCGATAGGATTGCGTCTGCAGTGGAGAATAGAGGATTCATCCCCTGAGCAATTCAGATCATCGAATAATATGCGTTGGTATATATTTCCGGCCCCGTATGTTCCATTTGTTATTGCCACTGCTCCAGTGCTGAGTGCAAATAACACTGACATCAATTTAACTAAAAAGTTTTTAATTCAGGTATAAAATAAAATGCATGACACGTGTGTAAAATAATACTGACTTCAATATCACTAAAATGGTTAATATTCCGCCATCAAATTGTACAATGAGCAACGCCCAAATTCAAATTACTACTGATCAAGCAATTAAACACCGTTCAATTAAACGAAACAAAAAACTTTTCTACCAATGTTAAAATACTTTTAATCGGTGTTTTGCATGTTTTTCTTCCGAATTAAATCAAACGGTAAAATGTACACTGCTTACATATTGAATCCAAGCATTCTGCAAACAACCATGGCTTCATGCGACCCAAACAACTCATCACAAATTGTTCCCCATGTTGTTCCGTTATCCACAGACACTTCTACCCTTCCGTTGCCAACTGCGTTGTTAGCCAGTCTGACCACAGTTGTTTTTTCTAATAAGGAGTAAAAAAAAGGTTTGTTTGTTTTTTCAAATATTCGACCGACAAATATTGTCTATGCCGATCATAAACTGTTTTTGTATTCCATGTAGATTTTGTATCATTCTTCTTAAATATAATCATATTTGCTTTATAAACTTTAATTAACCAAACATGTTATGGTATATATATTATTTTTTTAGTAGGGAATAATTTAAAAAAATGTTAAGCCGACTTACATACCCTCATTGTTTGGCGATTTTAGTTATAACAACTGACATTATCATTTTGAGCTAAGGAAAGCTAGCAACGCGCTACACGAATGTTACATAACGCAACATTCGTGTTATACGACTGAGATCGATCACCTACACATGTAGACATAAACCTCATCTCTGTCATCATCACTGTACTTGACCAACATATTCCATTCTTTGCTTTCAAAATTTGTGCGTAGCTGTTCTTGATTGATATAAATATGCATGATGTTGACAAGTATATATAGTAAGACATACAACCTGAGGAGCACACAACTCCCATGTCATAATGATGGCTGCAAGTCGAAGTCGAGGTACTTATGCAATCAAAGAGAGCTGTTTCCGTTCCGTCGCACATTGGGTCTTGCAAAAACACTGGTTGGTCGGATGATCCTTGACCATATTCTTGCGATATTTCTCCTCCCCTTATAGTGATGATTAAATAGCGTGTCAGTAATTCTGAGCGAATAAACAAGATATTTAATAACCAGCGTTCGATGTACAAACAAAAATGAAAAGCACGCTTTGATTACAAACAGGTTGATCAAATAACATATAATAACTAATTGCAAATTCTGATTTCTAAAATATAAATGTTGGAGATAATATCAATATTCATGAATATTCAAATCGCAGGGAAGAGTCACATTTTTTATTGTAAAGTATTCATAATATACTGAATAGTAGATTTGATGAGTTTACTCAGACTGAATGGGCATTCCCTCCAACAAGAAGGTTATGCATATAAATATCAATATTCTCTTTTTTTTTAATTTGCAAAGTTTCAGGTTTAATATATCTATGTCTTTGAACTAGATTATTCCTTAATTGGGTGTTCATCAAATTATTTACCTTAAAAGAACATAACAGTTGAAATGGTTTTATTTTATTTAACTGAAATTACCTTCACATAACGAATAACGTATTTTTCATGTATAATTTACTTAAATAACTGACACTTTATCCGTTTGTCTACGGTCAGGGGCGTGGCTTGAGTTTAAAAAATGAAAAGGGACAGTTGAAGGAATCTACGAAATGACGCTATGGTAGATGATTTGCATATTGTTTAAATGGGAGAACCAACAGACACCGGTTTAAGAGTTCATACATATTTTTTTGTAAATATGTAAAATTACATTTTTGCTTATATCAATACATTATGTTAAAAACATATGATCAACAGCCCACTTCGAATAGCCCCAATTGTGTCTTGCATAATTAAATGTTTAGGGACGTGCCTATAGTGCCTTAAAGGAAGCTACGCCATTGATAGTGTAAGCACAGAAAAAAAACTATTCAGTCTACAATAATTGTGTACATTTAAACATAGCAAAGCTATTACATGTCATTTTGTATGTGTTTTTGTTTATTCGAAATGATAAACTTATAAAATACTACTGTTTTACATTTAAAATCACAACACGTTTTCATATAGCCTTTAAAGACACTCGCGGAGGTGGATTTTTTTCGGAAACATCAAATAAACAATTATATTAATAAAGTATCTTTTTCTGCTGTTTTCAAATGTATCTTGTTTTCATATTTTTCTAAACTAAAATATTGATACCTTCTACGTCACTTACGCACACTATCGTCAACTGCAACAATATACGAAGTATACACTCAAAACTTGTTTGTAGTCAAAGAGTTCAACATCAAACTATCTCAGAACATAACATACGTTCACGATTTAAGTAATAAGATACACGAAACATTAACAAGTGTAGAAGGTAATTATGGTGACATAACACACTAAACAGACAAATCAAAAAAGGGAAATTAACAGAGTTATAAAGTTTGTGTTCATTTGTTGTAGATTAATATTAAACTCATACTTACCGTAACATTTATAATTTACATGTTTAGCTTTTTTGAGAATGGGAATAGTGCATTACATTTTAAAATGGGAGAATTTTTGTTTCTTAAATATTTATTTTTTTTAAATTGCTACGACACCAATAAAAGGTTTTTATGCGTGGAAATAATGTTTCATTAACAAAATGAGCGTGTTATTATCAAATGGCTCACAATTACTTATCAGAAGTTAATCTTGTAATAAAAGAAACAAGAAACACTATCAGATCGAACTTATCTAACTTGAAGTGCATCTTTGGTATACACTTGATATGTTTTCGTTCACTTACTTTTTAGACACCTAAATCAACTTTATAATTTAAGAAACACACAAATAAACTTTTAAAGTAACAAATCACAGCCGGCAAATACTCAGTTTTTATAACAACGTATAGTGCTTGTTTCTTGAAATAGTAATTTGATTTATTTAGTTTATTGTTTCAAACATTTAGTTTCACTTTGTTTTTTTCCAGTAACACCAGGGCAATAATAATTCTGCCTTCGTTTTTTTTTAGATAAATAGCCGTTCGTGATACAGCGTATACAACATTATAAACATTTAAAATGATTGATAAAACTATGAAAGCGTTTACCTTTGATATCCTAGTGCCGCGCAAACAACACCGGCGATTTTATTGTTGAAGTCGAAGGGGTTCAAATTACAAACAGTTCCCCATGTATTGCCGTCGTCATAGGAGACCTCGACCAGGCCCTGGCTTGCTGTTTGTCCATTTACTAAGCGTAGTTTTTCATTGGTTGCTACGATGGTTAAAAATTAATTTAAACAGGCTTTTGCACGAGAGTTTCCTTTAAAAAATGGACTTATTCATACTTCGTCAAAATGACAATAAAAACACATATATATATCTTGAAAATAAAATATGTTAAATAAATACTTTAAGCTGAGTAATTTGGTTTTTAAATATTTAGTCCTTATAACCCTGTTTGCGGATTGCGAACATTCTTCGGTGAAACATACTGCATGAAATTAGCGCATTTTACATTAGTTTTGTCAAGTCTTTAAAAGATTCGATAACTGTCAAAGAAGGCTTTTAGGCGTTTTACGTCACAGCTGTTTTCCGATCTAATATGACTTATTCTATGTGTTTTAATACCGTAAATTGTTGAGACTATATTTATTGCAACGATACACTGTTATAAATAATATTGTTGCAATCAAAGAAAAAAGTGTATTGTGCGTACTGTTAAGGCAAATAACACCAGCATCATGGGAATGTGAACATTCAGTTGTTATCTTCGTGAGATCACAGTGGAGCAAAGACGTTTCCTGTCCGTCGCATCTAGGTTGAAGGCTCTCGGCTGAACCGTTTCCTTGACCAAAATGAGCATTTTGTCTCGCAGAAGCACCGAATCTCAAAACAAAATTCACGATTTTCAAGCAATGTTTTTACATATTATAAATACAAAGCAGATCTAAAAGACGACGGCTTTCTGATTGAATGTAACACTGACACCAAAGTCGTGCTTGTATTAATCAAACAATCAAGTCCTTTCAGTAATCGCTTACCGGGTATAATCATGAACAAGGTTTGATAGTTAAGTGAAAAGATAATTTGCACATTATACTGAGAAAGTTACTGAGAGAGGTATTTTATGGTAATCTCAAACACAATTTTCTTTTTATTTATCCTTTTCATATTAATAACTTAAACGACGTGTTGTGCCCGCACGTTTTTCTCATTGTAATTGGCTTAAAAAATCAACACGTAAGCGCCATGTTTTATTAATATATATATGCCGTTGATTTCAAATGTAATTTGAAGGGGCAGCTTCTATTAGATAAAATGAAAACACCTTTGTTGTTCGTTTTTTAAATTGTTATAAGGTGACCAACTCCTATCTCTGGGGGTTGTATCAATACCATCGAAACATTGTGTGAAAGTCCCCTTTGACCGATTCGACTGAGGCGGCTAAAGCAGTGCGGATTAAAGAAGGAACATGCTTGTTATGCCCCCGGTAGGGTGGCATATAGTGATCGCACTGTCCGCCTGTCCGTCTGTCCGTCTGTCCTTCGGAAATTCCGTCACACTTTGCGTTTAGGTTTCGAAAAATGCTCATAACTTCTATGTGCCTTGAGATATAACCTTCATATTTGGTATGCATGTGTATATGGACAAGGCCTTTCCATACGCACACAAATATTGACCCCTGTGATCTTGACCTTGAAGTAAGGGTCTGCGTTTAGGTTTCAAAATCTGCGTTTAGGTTTCGAAAAATGCTCATAACTTCTATGTCCCTTGAGATATAACCTTCATATTTGGTATGCATGTGTATATGGACAAGGCCTTTCCATACGCACAAAAATTTTGACCCCTGTGACCTTGACCTTGAAGTAAGGGTCTGCGTTTAGGTTTCAAAATCTGCGTTTAGGTTTCGAAAAATGCTCATAACTTCTATGTCCCTTGAGATATAACCTTCATATTTGGTATGCATGTGTATATGGACAAGGCCTTTCCATACGCACAAAAATTTTGACCCCTGTGACCTTGACCTTGAAGTAAGGGTCTGCGTTTAGGTTTCAAAATCTGCGTTTAGGTTTCGAAAAATGCTCATAACTTCTATGTCCCTTGAGATATAACCTTCATATTTGGTATGCATGTGTATATGGACAAGGCCTTTCCATACGCACAAAAATTTTGACCCCTGTGACCTTGACCTTGAAGTAAGGGTCTGCGTTTAGGTTTCAAAATCTGCGTTTAGGTTTCGAAAAATGCTCATAACTTCTATGTCCCTTGAGATATAACCTTCATATTTGGTATGCATGTGTATATGGACAAGGCCTTTCCATACGCACAAAAATTTTGACCCCTGTGACCTTGACCTTGAAGTAAGGGTCTGCGTTTAGGTTTCAAAATCTGCGTTTAGGTTTCGAAAAATGCTCATAACTTCTATGTCCCTTGAGATATAACCTTCATATTTGGTATGCATGTGTATATGGACAAGGCCTTTCCATACGCACAAAAATTTTGACCCCTGTGACCTTGACCTTGAAGTAAGGGTCTGCGTTTAGGTTTCAAAATCTGCGTTTAGGTTTCGAAAAATGCTCATAACTTCTATGTCCCTTGAGATATAACCTTCATATTTGGTATGCATGTGTATATGGACAAGGCCTTTCCATGCGCACACAAATTTTGACCCCTGTGACCTTGACCTTGAAGTAAGGGTCTGCGTTTAGGTTTCAAAATCTGCGTTTAGGTTTCGAAAAATGCTCATAACTTCTATGTCCCTTGAGATATAACCTGCATATTTGGTATGCATGTGTATATTGACAAGGCCTTTCCATACGCACAAAAAGTTTGACCCCTGTGAACTTGACCTTGAAGTAAGGGTCTGCGTTCAGGTTTCAAAATCTGCGTTTAGGTTTCGAAAAATGCTCATAACTTCTATGTCCCTTGAGATATAACCTTCATCATATTTGGTATGCATGTGTAAATGGACAAGGCCTTTACATATGGCACAAATTTTGACCGTTCGTCTGTCCGTTCTTCCGTCCGTCCGTCTGTGTATCCGTCCAAAAACTTTAACGTTGGTCATAACTTTTGCAATATTGAAGATAGCAACTTGATATTTGGCATGCATGTGTATCTCAAAAAGCTTCACATTTTGAGTGAGAAAGGTCAAGGTCATCCTTCAAGGTCAAAGGTAACAAAAAATGCATGTGCATCCCATGGAGCTGCACATTTTGAGTGGTGAAAGGTCAAGGTCATCCTTCAAGGTCAAAGGTCAATTTTTTTTATTTTTTTTTTTCAAAGCAGCGCAGTAGGGGGCATTGTGTTTCTGACAAACAAATCTCTTGTTCTTTATATTCTAAGTTATAATTAGGATTTGCGCTCATTTAAGGCACTTTTAAACTATAATGATATTTAACTTTTGATGATTTACTTTGATGAGAAATTTAAAGAAATGTAACTAGAATAAAATTGAACTTAAAAAAATAATATCTCATAGTCATGCTAGTGAAAAATATTATTGGGATTTGATTTTCATAACATTTTCACAATTGCATTACCAATATAAAGAAGTGAAACTCCAGCTGCTGGAGCAGTATTGAAATCTTATTATAAACAATTAGTTGGTCCTTTATTTATGGCAAGTGACCGATTGCCGAAACAGTACAAAACAGCACAATACAGCACAATACAAAACAACATAAACACAAATGACTTAAGTAAATTTATTTTATTTCCATACCTTGAAGATGTTCAATCTATCATCCGCATCTTGCTTGTAAAAGTGTAGACTAATGGCACATTTCTTAAAACTTGCATCAATGTCGGGTTTACTAAATTTTACACCAATAACTCACCTGTTAAATCCCAACATATGGCATACAACTTTCGCAGCCCCTTCATGAAAGCCAACATCGCAAACTGTTGCCCAGGTCAACCCACCATCTGAAGAAATTTCTACAGTTCCTTGGCTAGATGTTGCATTAGAGCCAATCAGCCGAACGTGCGCTAACGTAGCTACATTCAAGAAACAAAAGATATAGGAAAGTTTCTTCAGAATATGCAGTCTGTATGTTGTTTGTTTTCTTTTGCTTTTTCATTGTTTTAAATCATTGTTAAAGAAGAAACATACACACAATTATAATTGGACAAAAGGAAAATTTTAGTGACATATTCTTTGGATTAAACGCATATCTGTAAATACTTGATAATATTTAGTGCAATATAATCTTTATGTTATGTGTGAATATGATTATTCATTAATAAAAATGCGGAAATGGAAATGGAAACAAAACAACATATTAAACATGTCCGTATATACATTCAATTGTAATATTAAATAGATGTACATGAAATAGCAACATTACCTAAAAAACGAACATACACAACTACCTTAAAATATAAAAGGTCTTGATTTTACACTCCTAAAAACAAGTCATCTGTAAATGGACTTTGAAATGTTGTTCTAAACCAATTTCGAAGAGTGTTATAGATAAATTGTGTACTATTGTGTTTAATTGTATCTTTTCAAAACCATTAATTTGATAAACCGCTTTAAAGACAATCATGATTCAATACAATTGCACCACAAGTCGAAGTAGAGTTATTTTTATCGCATGTGCATTAAGTATGAATAAGTATGGACTCTGTGCGAGATTTTGGCGCCGGTCAACCTCATTTGCTTTGAACAGACCATTAAAAGTAGATGACCCAGTTGATTTCCCTGTTCTTGTCCCAAAATAAAGTGTTTCTTTCTAGTCAGTCTGAGACAATGATCTAATCAAAATATAGTTTCTTAAAGTTGTAATACAACCATTTTTCATGTGTACAGTATCATTATAGTTCAACTAGAAGGTAACAGCACCAACCTGGCTGGCACTGGATATAAACGTCTTCAATGAGTTGGCAGTCGGTAAAGTCTGTTAAATTGTTGTGTTTGCATTCTAGTAACGACTGCTCACTCCCGTTACATGCCACATCATCCAAATGTATTGGAATTGGAAAGTATTGTAAAGGTACAATATTTGTACTCTGCCTTAATAGTTGTGCCCCGTTTCTGTAGAAAAAAGAAATGTATATTTTAGGAGAATTATTATGAAAAGTCGTTTGTCTTAATAATGATGCTTTTTGTGCAAATAAATTTTGTAATAATATCCATTACGTGTGTTGCTTAACTGTCACACATGGACAAATAACTTGCCGTGAAAACCCGAGCATTGCGCATGCGACGCCTGCTTCAGCTGGACCGAAGTTATCATCACATATCGTACCCCACTGGTGGTTCATCAGAATCTCCACACGCCCGTGGTCTATGGCTCTGGATCCCGTTAGTTGTATATTTCCCTCTGTGGAAGTTAAGAAAATATAGATAGAATATCAATAAAAGTTATCATTACGTATATTTATTAAAATACTTGCGCAAAAACTACATGCACAAATTTACGAGAACATTTCGTTAAAGACAGACACTTATAAAAGTAGTACGTCATTTATGTAGATCAAAATTAATTGCAGAAAACATGTAGATAGAGACCTCCTGTTAAAATGCATGTGAGGAAAAAAAAATATAAAGTAGTGAAACTCCAGAAGCTGCAGCAGTATCGCATTTTTTTCATACACACCTTCGTGGTCCTTTATTTATGGCAAGGAACCAATTGCCAAAACGGTACAGTACGGCACAAAACTAAACAACTTATACACATAAGGTTATTTAAGTCATTGTATGGTTGTTCCAAGATAACTTAGAATAAAACAGCATCGGTTATGCACAATTGATTACATGTTTAAACAGATGTACAACATTTCTCGTAACTTTATATGTTCAGGTATTTATTTAAGGATTTATATGTCATACCTCTTAAACATTTTACTCCAATGTCATTAGAATGGTCGCAGCCATACTTTTCTGGGAAATTCGGACACTCGGTAATGCTGCTTTCTCTGCCACTGCAACTAGGACTATAGAGTGTTCCGAAATTCGACGGCGCACTTCCATATAAATAATTTATAGCAGCATCCAATCTGCAAAAAAGATAATAGAATTAGTAATGATAGTGTTTAGTTGAAGTATTAAGGGTAATGTACTGGACAAGTAGTAGTAGTGGTGATGCTGGAAGTTGTTGTTGGTAGTGGCAGTGGTGTTGGTGGGTGGTGGTGCTAGAATTAGTAGTTAGTAGTAGCATTAGCAGTAAGCTTCTTATGGATATTGCAGAAATCAGAAAAAGGTACACGAAGCAGTTGTAATAATACAAAGTAGTTGAACTATTTTTACCGTTCCCATCCTAACATGCCACAGATCACATTTAAATACATTCTATCCGGGCTAAAGCAGATTGTATTCCAAGTAAAACCATTGTCATACGAAAGCTCGACTCGACCCTCCTGCGGTGTTGAAAGGGGGCCAGCAAGACGAACAATGGTGGCTATAAGCAATAAGCAATTACAATTTATAAGCATAATCTCTGTTTTATATGTACGTATTTAAAACTAATTAATACAATTATAACTTCTTCTTTTTTAAGATAAAACCAAGGCTCGTGATTATGTTTTCTAAATGTTACTGTATACAATAACTTTTTTAAAGATATATATTAACATATTAACATAGTGAATAATATTTTCACTGACTGGATATGATATGATGCAAAATACTATTGAAAATTCGTAGTCAAAACGTTGCTAAACAAATTCGAAGCGATCTGTTTAGAAGAGGTAATACAATGTTCTATCCATTGGTATCTATTGGTATGTGTATTACTTACACGAAACGCATGTTCCATTAGCCAACAATTCAAATCCAATTTGACAAATACACTGAACTCCTCTGACAGATGTCGGCAAACAGACATGGCTACATCCACCGTTATTGTTTGAACAACCAGTACTGCCGGTCAATTACAGTACAATTTATGATTGTGATTTGAAAATGGCTGTAACACATTCATGTATTGTTTTAGAATATTTATAGTTTCAAATGTAATCTTTATGTATGTATCATGTGCTCAGCTTCAAATATGTTTAAATTATGATTTAGAAAAGCACACAATATATACCAAGGTGTGCGTTTGACATATTGTATGCTTTAATGGCATACAAATGAACGAAATTTGATTTTCCAAATGGTGTTGGGATGCCTCCAGATAATGAAGTCCTCATCAAGGATCTATAAAGAATTTGTTTGAATGTAAAACACACTTATTAAACTCATGTATATGTATTTATTACAACGTGCAATTCATTAAACGTGCAATATATAACATTTTAAACTCACAATTATTATGTTTATTAAGGATTGTACAAGAATAGGCATTTAGTTTTACCAAAATTGACATGAGGCCATACTTATAATAGACCATATGTTTCACATGAGCAAACAAAATGGTAGGTAATAGATGAAAACCACCTGAACACAATGCTAATAAAACGAAATGAAAACTTACACAATGAAGCAGTATGTGTTAAACTAATCCAAAAAGTAAATCGTATAAAACAATCTAAATATAAGACTGACAACTATTTGAAAAAAGTTTGACTTACTGAAGATTTTTTGATGTAAAGTACAAATAATTATTAAGAATCGTGAGACCACTGGAGTCGGTTCCTTTTATTCCTGGAATTGTCTGACGACCGGTGCCGTCGACTTTAGCCTTTTCAACTTTGTTTAAGCCAGCATCAACCCAGAACAATTCTTTTTCTTTATCTGCAAGCAAACAAATCCATTGCTTTGTGTTCGTTTTTGCAATAGTGTAATGCATGATTGACTTCATGAACAAATAAAACTTGACAACGCTATATGGAAACTATATTTTTGCTTTTTCATGGAAGTGTATATCGCTTAAAATTATGGCGTCATCTGATTTCGAGCCAAACGCGGGATCGTATTTCTACAGATTGCCGGTTACTCTTAGTAAGTGTGAACTTGATTTTAAAATTAATATTCAAATAAAAATGGGAACAAATAGTATAAATAAAGTTGGAAACATCAAGCCTTTGTTAACTCGAAACAAATAACCTACTTAGGCAACTTTAGAAAACAATTTACGATAAGTGTGTATAGTGTATATCTTTGATGTTTTTAAATAAATCATAGTTTATATGCGTTCATAGTGTTGTGCTTTTTATGTTCAATAAAACAAAAATACTTCAGGTTTGTTAATATAATTATACTTAAAATAATCGATGCCCGTATATTCGAATATTCGAACACCAATTTTGCTATTCGTTACCATTTCTACTATTCATACATAAGCGGTCGTATTAATACGTGTCCAGCTTCGGAAATCGTAATCTCAAGTTAACGTGTTTGAAATTAGCATGGTATGTTAACTTAAAATATACATACGAGCTGCGTCGAAAGCAAGGGCCATTGGTTTCACGAGCCCACTGTTGATGACTGTCCGTCTGTTCGACCCATTGTAATTAGCACCTTCAATCGTTTGTTTTGAAGAATCGGTCCAATATATTTTCCTGCACAGATACAAACACAATAATTAAAAGCTACATACCAATTCACATTATTTCATAATCGACTCAAAGAATTTAAATGACAATATGATCCCATCGACAGTTTAATTATATGATAATGAGGGTTTCATACAGATATCTGAAAACACAACCTTTCTTCATAATCCAAAGCAAGAGCTTCTGGTGATGAAATATCAGTGCCAATCACAGTCACAACTCTCCCAGTTTCAAGGCTGGCAACTTTAATACTCGCTAATGCAGCAAAAAACAGGAGTCTTGATTTTGGGTCGATGACAATGGCATTACATTTAATTAATAAGTCTGCAAAAAGGATAACAATAAAATATTAATAAACGACGACTCATGAAGAAAATCCCCTTTAGTTTGTGTATAAGTAATAGGATGATGTAAAACTTGTAGCTTTAAAACAAGAAACAAAATCGGATAAATATATTCCTAGTCTCATAAAATAAAATATTAAAAAAAAATAATATGAACACATTCTCGTGTTCCTTAATGGCAATAACAATTCTATATTTTAGCTTTGTGCTTCAGATATGAACATTTTGCTTTAGTTCTGTAATGAGTCCTGCAACCTTTTTTCAGAATTGAATTGAAAGATTCTTAAAAAAGAAATTTTCAATTGACAAAAAAGTGAAAGGTTAATTATAAATAAAATTCATAATATAACCAAATATAAAATATATATCCCCAGTTATGTCAGACAGAAATATTTACGAGAAAAACTTTTCCTTAAAACGAAATTATTATGAAATACCAAACCGGAGGCTCTAAAACGCTCACCTGAGTACAAGGTACAACAACTTTCGAAGATAAGACCTGGTGGAATTGTTTTTTTGACTCAATGTGACCGAGTTATAAACTTTGCGTAGATTGGTTACGACAAAAGATAAGACTATGGTTTAGCGTTATAAGGTCAGAAATGATGCTTTTAGTATGTGTGTTTTTTCTCCGATTTTATCTGTTGACAGTGGTTTCAACCCAACTTGACTCTCACTTGTTTTTGACCTATTCATTGTATTAGTAAACACTTTTTCCTATTTTCATCTTCCTTAAATTATAAACGAGACTTATATAGTGGTTAAACGGGTTTTCTATTTCTCGACCCTATGACCAAGTCAATAACTGCACGTGGTTAAATTTCTACCCTGGCTTAAATGTTGTACATATAAACATTCTGACCAAGTTTCTTCAACAGTGGGTGGTAAATGTTGCTTCTATAGAGGTCACAATGTTTTACAATGATTTGACCTGGTGACCTAGTTTTGACCACAATTCAATTATATTCAAATAATGCCAAGATATTGTCAAGATAAATGATTTTGACCAAGTTTCATAAAGATTTAGTAATAAATGGTCTCTAGAGTGGTAACGAGATACAAGTTGACGACGCAAGATCCCTAACGACAGACGCCGGAAATAAACGATACTAATAGATAATGTTGAGCTAAGAAGCACTTACCTGATATAAACTTTGTTGGTGTATTTTGGTCACTTTTTATTAAGCTTCTATAAATGTTTCCTGTACTGTACCAGTAAAGGTTTTTCGTCAAAGGGTCATAATCGAATGTTTTATATTCGTACGACGGCCCCATCACCTGACGTACGTTGTGTGTTTCAATGTCCATTTGATTTAACGTGAAATCATCAATGAACAAAATGAAGCTTTCCGATTCCCCATAATCTGGAACTAAAAATAGTCCCTTGGTATCATATGCTTCCTTCTTTGAACAAAGAAATAATTATGAATCCTCGAGGCTTAAGGTAAACAACACACATGGAATTCAAAACAAATGATGGGTTCAATATGTTTTCATCAATCAACAAAACCAAACTTTCAGAATCTAAGTGTCCTGCATACTTGAACAAAACATGGAATTCATATACAATCACACATACAAAAAATAAATGGCCATTGTGCCTTACATTGTTAAAATTAGCTCATGTGAAAGTCAATTCGTTAGACCATTTAACAGTAAACTAAATTTAGTGCGTGTTCTAATTTTTTTGTTAACCAATAATTAGAAACTGAAAGAAACGTGAACTTCAATTAGAAAATATCAAAACGTGTGCTATCGTGGAATTTTGTTCTTTCCCAATACCTCTAACAGATTGACATAAGTCCATATTACAATTGTCTGCAGAACAACATTCATGACACGTTCCTGTTTGCCTTCTTTCCGTCGACCGACCAATGATCGCATGATACCTTGCATCACAAACCTTCAAATATAAATATGTATCACACTCATAAACATATCCGCTTAACAATTGCTACATGTTTTTATAACTGTCATTACAGTTACTAGAAGTGAAAGTAGAAATAATAATACCTGGACATCCCGGCACCCCATTGAATACACGATTCTCGAATTCGGTTGGTGGGTTTCTAGGAAACAAGACTGAAAGTACACTGACATTTAAAATCAAGATATAATATTTACAATATTTGTGTATCCGAATCGTCCGAAACGGACTACAAATTCAAAAAAGATTAAAATTAGTCTAAGTATAGACAGATGACTTTGTTATTACTAGTGCAAAATGTTTTATACGATACTATGTCTGTAAATTATTAAAATTAAAGACCTAATACTTGTATCGTTTTTTCAATCGATTTTTCCTATAACATATTCTTTGTTTGTCATAGGCTAATGTCATTTGTTTAATTGTCGAGTCTATGGTCACTTGCAAAACATTACAGAATGCGTAAATATGCTAAGTTTTCTATTCTGCTCTACCAACTTGAGGCTACGTTGTTACATTCAGCTTGATATTGGAGACATCATATGTGTCAACTAGTTTTAGAATCTCAATTTTGAAGTACTAATCAGCGAAGCCCCAAATTAGACAATTTACTTAATGCGTGACATAGACTTTCATACAATGCCCGGATTGATAAGAGATATGCGCAAATTCATTTAAGCAAACATTTGTTAAGTTTCCCATTATATGTTTGAACAATGAAACAGTTCACGTGTTATGCAAAAGGCATGTACAATCTGAAAAAAAAATTACTATAATGAATAAGATGTCTTATTTAGCGACATACCCCAGCAATAAGAAATCATTTTATTACTTTAAAATGACATTTTTAATAAAATGGAACGCGTACTCACATACTAACTTTAATCATCAGCAAGGATCGGTTTGCAACAAGACGTACTTATTTTGTAATGAAATCTATGCAGCAAATAAAATCTCATTTGTATCGAGCTATAAGTTCTAGCGATCTTGTGCTGTACTTAACATTGCGTCCAAACTCCAAAGTAAGAGCACTATTTTACGTTTTAAAATGACAATAAATCAATACAAAAAAACAACAGACAATTAGTGCGACGTCATAAAATTTGCATTTTCTGCGCAAACTGTTTGACCAAATGTAACTCATTAGGTTTCTAATTTTGTAAGGAACTATATAATGAATGTTGAAGAGGCATGGAGTATGATGGATTTAATCATCGGAGGAAATCCACGTGGCATCCAGGTAAAATTAATTGCAGTAAAATTCTCAATCGGAAGGAAAAAAGGTCGCGTCCATAACGCTATGTTTGTTTGAATACAAGTTTATTTTGTAATCATGTTTTATTTTGGATAGAAGTAGAATTTAAAACAAACAATATGAAAGCCCATCCTACCTGCCCAGCTGCACAGGTCAGTAGGGAATGGCACACAGTCGGATCACTGACATCTCTGCAATTGAAACACTGCAGACTTTCTGAAAACCAATATGGAACTCAATGTTTTATTTGAAGGTAAATAGACACAATTTATAACTAAACTTCCCTCACATTTTTCTGGTCGGAACTTTGTTTCTCTGATATGTATTGCCATATCAATGGCACATTTCATGCATATGTGTTGATTGAGTAATTACATATAGTCTGTTCTAGATTGCAGTTAAGAGAGTTTTTTTATTTGAAACAACTATATTTGTACAAACCAATTTTTGTCGATTGCATACATTGTTTGAAAAAAGGAATTCCCTAATTTTTCACAGGGGATTTTGTAAACCTGTTTTATCCAGAATTGTTGGATTTAAAATGTATATTTTTTTATTTTTTAAATCGAGCTCTACAATACACCCTTGTATGTTTTAGTTCAAAATGAATACTGCATTTTAACGCGCAAAACTGCTATTGTAGATTTACTAACAAGATACTCGAGAAGAGCTAAAAGCTTATGTTGAAATTGCCAGAAAATTAATTGCATGGTTTTATAAGAGAAAATATGTATCGCTCTCCAGTAATGTATCGGTATTTAAAGTGGCATTAGGGTATATGAACAACGAGTGTTGTTTCTGATGCGATAATTCTCGTAATTTGATTCGAAATGGATTCATAAATTATATTAAAGCTCAAACATAACAAGCGTTAAATTTGAATCTGACTGAAACTTACCTGATGTCTGCACATATACTGCTACCAAGACTGTTAAAGCTAAGAAAAGATATAGAACAAATCAGTATAATATATACAACAAACAAAGATGCAAATATTAAAACAGTAACTATGTTTCGAACCAAATCCATGTATTTATTGTTTTAATGTTGGTGCAATATGAACATTCATATTGCTATGTAACTGAATTTATATAACAGATTCTGAACTAAAGAGCGACGTTTTTTATTAACTCCGTTCTTTCAAAATATCCATTAACCATTTGACACTAACCTAATAAGATAATGCTATGACTTTATATTTCAAAATTATTCCATAAAGGCTAAACATCTGAGAAAGTTGACATAGAAAAATGAAAACAAAAGAACCAGCACATAAGCTCATCAGCCTTATTAAGTAAGAGACCAAACTCAGTCATCAAGTTTAATCATGACAAATCTACGCTCACCTATCAAATACGACATTGTTCCACGTTGAACGCAGATGATTCGATAGTGGCTAGTGTTATCGTATCTGCCTGTTTATATCTCGTCCCTTTGAACCATTTCACCTTTAAAGGGGTCTCGTTTTGATGATGAATTATTTAATATATTTTAGAAACAATGTATGCAATACCCACAAATTCATATACTGGTTTCTAATACTGAATTGCGAATTACGGGCAAGATGAGTTGATTCGTGATGTATCATTCATTTCAACGTACATTAGAAATGTACACTTCTGTTGATATGGTTGGTAATTGAACATTGAATGGTTAGATGTTACGTGTATGTTAAATGTAATTATCGTGTATTGCTGTTGGGTTTGAATTATTATACTTTGAGGGTAAAGAAATGCTTTTCTTTTCCATATCGTGGTATCAGTTGACTCTGGCAATTACTTTATACATAACAAAATATAAACATATATCTCACACAAAAGAAATATAAATTCAACGCCAATTATGCGCGTATGAGACGCTTACGCAAATCGTATTCAAGTTAATGTTTGATAGTATCGCATGTTCCGCGGTTAAACTGTTGTATACAGAATGACAAGTGCATTTTTGTGATATTTAAAAGAAGCCATAAGGCTAAATAAACTTTATTACAACCATAAAGTTGATAGTTCTCAACTACTCAACTCTATGGACATCAATAATTGTATATGTGTATTAAGCCACTGACACCGAATCGTGCACAAAAGACACACTGTATGTTTATGGGGATTAAATAATGGATGTGGCCCAAGAAAGTTTCATTATTTAGTTTTTCATTTCCGAATAAAAATGTCTAAATGTTATGCTTAAGATGATATATTAAGTTCATGTTTATTCGCTCACAGTGTTGTTTTTTTTTTTTTTTACGGTCAAAATTAAGTTTGTTACGATTTTGCTGTGTGTAGAAATAAGGTTTGGTACAACGTGCCTTATCACCACATTGACCTACAATTGTCGGTGACCGTATCAACAAGTCACTTGGTCTATAAATAAAGTTTGTATGTCCTCGCTCTTTGACAAGGTTGGAGCACTTATCATTGACTTCTATCTAAAAGTGTTAAACATATGCATATTTCAACCACCAAATACTATCGAATAATTGCATTTTATTGTGAATAATGTACCGGTTTTTTTCGATAGTTAAATGCTAATACAATTACAATCAAATGCATTATTTTGTATGTCCTGCAAATAGTTCCTTTCTTTCCAAATCGCAATCATCCGATATCAATCTCAAGTCTCTTTTGCCACACTTGAGAGTGTATTCTTTGCTTCGTGGTAGTCAAAAACTGTGATATAAGAAAATATGTGGTAAGCGTTGCGTTTTAGGTCGAGCCTAACATACAAACTTTTAAAACAGAATGTGTACTGTTAGATTATACGCATGTAACTTCTAACACGTAAGGCTTTCAGGTTAGACAATGCTATATCTGGAACCTACTATCATGTTTGACACTTATGCAAATCATGACTGACATCACGTGACGTCTATGACTGCCCATTGGGAAGGTCGACATCGTAGAAAATTGCGATATGATTGTTGAATACAACATTTGCAGCGCCTTTGACCGCAATAATTATATTGTCTCGTTCTGTGGGGTTGTTTAGTGCCTATTCTTCTTCAGTAAAAGTGTGCTACAACTGTTAATACATAATTAACCAGACACGTTTTCGTTTTGGGCAGCGTTTTCCGTAACAAAACATTCCTCCCCTCTCTTCTTTTTTTAGTTAGCTTATATAGAATGGAATCAATATATCCCGACGGTATTAAAGAGTTGAATTAAAGAAACTGCATTTTCGCAAATTAGTTGAAGTGTCGTGACATATGTTTTCCAACCTTGGGTATTTGACAGCCGTGTTTTTATCGATGCTGGTTCAGATTGTAACCAAGGGTATTTTCATAGTCTTACAAACTGTATGACTGGAAGTATGTATACTTATTGATTAAACTAATAGGGCGTCAATAAAAAACGAATTATTTTGATCAGCCGCGATCTTTATTCTTCAATGTGACCCATTGTATTACAAAGTGTTATGCTGCATTTTGTTAATTTAAAACCCAACATTTTGGCCAATTATAAATTAGGAACACCTTATTGAAACCTGCGGCAAACGTAGACTAGATAAAATAATGTCATCTTGCCATTTTTCTGACGAAATTTGAACGTGGGAAATGTCCTGTGTTGAACATGAGGCTCATTGCTGATACCGGTACACCTTAAAGGGACGTTAAACAAATCAACTGCGAAGCAGACTGATAGGCTTCCTTGTAAATGATTAAATGTAACGACACAATCATTATTGAAATTCGTATGTGATTTGATATGTGTCATGCAGTGTATTATCCAAAGTATAATAAAGGAAATTTAATTATTGTAATGACTTGGGTTTTATAGAGTACTTGAAAACATTTGTCTATTTGTACGACACAAACTATTCATCATCTTATTTTAACAGTTGTAGAGGGGATAAATAAAAGCATGTCATGTTATTCGCGTAGTCGCTAATTGTTATGTTTACTAATTTGCTGAAGCATATGACATGTATTGGTAATAAAATTCCATTTGAGTGTCTATTCGAACCCCAATACAGAACATAATGATTATTGTCTGCGTGCAAATTCGCCATATCTCTTTATTTACTACAGACATAGAAACTTGAAAAAAAAATGAAATCGAACCTTAAATATGCGTTCAAGATTTTAATGCACATTCACTAAGTGTCTGGCTATAACTTTGACAACTTTTAATTTGTATGTATTCAACAAAGGCCTGCCACGATGTGTCTCTACGTTGGAATTCGTGTTTAATTATCATGCACAAAGTACATATCTCTGTAACTAATACATATACAGTATACAATTGAAACTTCACACATGTCAGTGAGATCATTGAGATCATCATGCGCGGTCACATACCAAGGCCCATAATTATGACCTGAAATTTGGCAGAAATATGCTCCTTTATCGTATATTGGACTTGTTGAACTTAGCAAATTCATGTTTACGTTTGCGTCCTAGAACTCCTATCTCTTGCTAACATGTGGTTGTACTTTGGGACAGTTGGGAGAAACTAAGATCAATGTCACTATTGCTTAAATTAGAAAAAAAAATGCAAAACAAATACACGTGACCTTTGCGGATGTTGAAAAGATTTAAAACGTAATGTCGTTATAATTCGAACAAAAATAAATTCTTAACCAATATTTAAAACTGTCAAAACGATTTCATCAAAGGATTAAATGATAAGTAGGGAGTACTAGTAAGCTATAGGAAAAGATTTAGTAAATTGCCTTTGAACGATTTTATGTAGGCATTACGTAATCATTTATACAAAGAAGTACATAAAACGTTACCGGTAATAAACATCTTAGCAAAGTTTGTATTATTTTTTAAATTTTAACTAACATTTTCCAACAGAAATGCAACATACGTAGTATTTCAAGCGTTTTACGTGTACGGTATATGATAATACCATTTGAAAGGCGGTTACGAAATACGACTATACAAATCGTTCGGTCAATAATCCTGTGCAAAAGGTTCTCGCTTAACAATTGTCTTACAACGAGGGTGAATAAATTGAACGAAATAATCATAAGAACAATACACATCTAGAAGTTCAGTCATGGACAGTTGATCAATAAGCTTCTGCTATAATGTTCTGATATAACACATATATATCCCCTCAATCGAAGTTAGCAAAAGCTCGACCTAATTTCTTTTTCTAAGAATCACCGAATAAACCTTCTCTATCTCGGCACGAACCATGTATTCTCTGTATTTTATTTTTTTGCGCATTTAGACTGTTAAACAAATTTGAAAATCATGGTTGATATATATGGGTTGACTGGCGATCGGGTAATTACCTCTTGTTTGGGGTACTTCAGAGGCGGGGGGGCAAGGGGAGGGGGTCCATTTCACGTTTTGTACCGAAACATCATAAGTACGAATTTCAGAGGGGACGGAAGTATATATCATGCTATGTGCATTTCGTACCGAAAAAAAAAACTCAATGCGCAAAATAAATATGGGGTTATGTGTCTTTTTATGCGAGTCTTTGGACAGAAAAAAACCACCGTTGGTCGCCTTTTAGAGGGGGGATACCTGTCCCCTCATGCGACTGTTTGGCACAAAACAAATAGTGCTCATATAAGAGAAGGGAGTGGTTTACTTTTCTTCGGATTCCAGTTTCGGACCCGAGATTTGCACCGAAAAAAAACGGATAAGTACGCAATTCGGATCGAGTGGGGGGNGGTCGTCATATTAGAGATTTGGATCGAAAAAACAACATAAGTACGCATTTAAAAGGGGGTGGGGTAGTTTTCGCCACATGCAAGTTTGAGTAACGCATAAGAACGCATTTAAGAAGGAGTTGAGCACTTATCGTGCAATGAGGAATGTGGGTCAAGCAAAAAATGGTAGCGCAAATCTGAGGGGGGGGGGAGGTACTTGTCTCCCGATGCGAGTTTTGTTAGGTCAGAATTTTAAAATATCCACGCAAAGTTCAAATGCGGGTATCCGTGTCCAAAAACTATGTCACCTGATCAAATCTTGTAAATACTACAGAGGAGAACTTATGATTCAATCTTGATGAAACATGGTCTGTAATATGTGTGTACAATATCTTGGCCACGTCATGTGTGTTCAAAAACAAGGTCACCATATCAAGTTTCGACAGTGTGTTTACATAGTTACAAGTATCAACGTAATTAAGGCTTCTTTTCCTATCACTTGTTTGTATGTTTTTTTGTATTTGAAAGAAGAATTTGAGATGACCATGGTTTATTAAGCCTTTAAAAATGCTTGTTATCTTTCACTTTGTAATAAAATAAACATCATATTATGCAATAGAAATGATGCTTTTGTTTTTTGGTGTGTTCTTTTTTTGTTGCGTTTGTGTAGCAATTACGCAATTTTATTTCAATTCTCAAAAAAACAACTTTTGTAAGAGTATTTTTTTTTATTTCACATTAACAAACCAACACATGTTTCTTAATTGTGATGATATGTTTATGATAAGATCACGTATAAGTTACAGTAGCACACATTTATTTGAATGTATATCTACGGAATAAGCAGAACACAAGTGACTCTGCTTAAGCAACATGGATACAGCTTATTAAGGACAAAACACCGCACGAATCGCGACTTGAAAGGTCAATGTCGGCTCGTGTAATACTTAAATGTTTTCCGGGTACTCTTAAGCATACTTAAACGTATCGCCAACTGTCAATCAAATACTTATGTAAATATCGATCGACCAATCAGCCATAGATTAATCGGGCGCTTTAGTTACCGACAAGCTGTCCGCCATTTTCTAGACACGCAGAATCAAGATATTCACATTTTTTCAACGAGTTTCTTTTGTTTTCCTCTTTAAAAACGAAGATTAAATATAGTTAAACGGTGTCAATTGGGATTGTGTAACTCGGGCATTCGATATCCAGAAAGTATAGTTGGTGACATTGCATTAATACCGTTTCCAAAGCCGAAAACGAATTTCGAGAAGTGTAAGAATTGGATAAATGCATGCGATCGTACCCATGAACAACTGAACGTCAACACTGTCAACGACAATCACAATATGCTATTATCGGATATATTAGCATATCTAAACAGTTTATGTTATCGATCTGATCGTCACATAATAGGTTTTTTTAATAGTTTTATCAGTTATTAGGTGATTAATAGAAGCAACATTCATCTGCATTACTTTAAGAGTAATAAAAATCAGCATGAAGCCTAATTCATGCTGTGATTTATTACTCTTAAATTAAGTAATGCACTTGATTGTCACTATAAATGTTATTAGAAGGTGACACGTGATATCTTATCTTAATACCGGTATCTACACATGTGCAGACATGTGGTGTCACCAATTAACGCCTTTAATCAACACTTAGAGATCGAATGCCTAGTTCTCATTATTTCCGAGTTTCGTTTATTTTGTTCGAAAAAAAAAGGAAATTAAATATGGTAAAACGGTGTAAATAGTCTTTATGTAACTCGGACATTTGGTATCCATAAAGATAAGTTAGATGAATTGAATGTATACCATTTCCAACGCGGTCATGTGGTCTTGACAAGTGCGAGTGGAAGCTTCAATGTGTAGAATTACCGAAATCCCCCTTATAGAACATTAATTTATTTCAAAAACTGGAAGTGTCATATTAGCATTATTTAGTATGAATTATATCACTTGTATGTGTAAAATAATAGGGAATATTAATACCCACTTTGCGTAACTGAACAAAATCCCCGTTATAAATCATGTTGTTTGTGTGTCAGAAATAAGTGATAACAATTTTATGTTACTATTTTAATAAAAACGTATCGATAAATGACATGGTGCAAGAGTAATTTATTACTGATATCCCCAAAAAACGCGGTTACTTGGGAGAAGTCGATACCTGCGCGAGCGTCTGATACTTGTAGCTTTATTAAGTTGCCTGACCGAAATACCCCTCACAGAACGCTAATTTATATCAAACAATGACCAAACTGACTGTGTTGTTTTGCACTTTCAATTATAGTGATTGATAAATGTCCCATTAGCAATTTTTAATATTATTAATATCACTTTTATACGTAATAATTAACATGTGGGATTTAGCTTCCAACTCGGCCTCAGAAAGCGTGTTAAACTTAACCGAAATACCAGTTATAAAGCGCTAGTTCGTGCCAAATACATTGGGGGAAAATGTTTCGTAACTATTTTCGAAATTAACATGGGTACATACCAGTGTAGAAGTGTTAATTTATTGCTAATACCACCATTACACGTAGTAACAGGTTAGATTTCGGTAAGCGCGCAAGCGTTTGACAGCGTGTTTAACGTACCGAATAACCGTTATAAATATCTCATGTTCTTTATAAACTAATATTTCTTGCATTTGCATAATAGATAAATGTCCCAAACCCCGTTTACCAGTGTTATAGGGGTGAAAAAGTCAATAAAAATCATCAGACAGACAGACAGACAGACAGACAGACAGACAGACAGACAGACAGACAGACAGACAGACAGACAGACAGACAGACAGACAGACAGACAGACAGACAGTTTATTTGACTTGCACGATGTACATCGTCAACATCACATGGTGTTGGTAAGACAATATCGTTCTTGTCTAGCAATATTGTTTCCTTTATATCTACCAGTCTGTAAACGAAGGTGGGTGAACAGATAATCTTAATCTGCATAAATAAAACCTTATTTTTTTCGGAACTAAGTCTAGGTAAATCTCATATTCAAGATTTGACTTAAATGTTCTATAAATGTCTGACATTGAACTATCTTCTCGTGCACGGTGCCAATTTTGTTAAAATGAATCTATAATTCTGGATTTAAGAATGGGTTTAAAAAATTAAGATCAATATCATGAACGCTGTTAAAGACATAACTGATTCCGTAATCATCCAATAATTTCTTGATGTTATAAATCCAATTCCGGCAGCCTCTGGCGTAATCTGAAACTCGAATATTGTATACAGTTTTGATAATTATGTTATCAGATGCTGCTATTTTAAACCAATATTGTACGATTCGCATGTATCTATGTTTAAAGAGAGGATATCTTCATAACTCACCATACACATGCATTACAGGTATTAGTTTTAACTCTTAAAAGCCTTTTACAGAACTTCAGATGTATCCTTTACAATACCTAACCTAACCTAAAATAGACCCAACGAATGCATCAGATAATTGACAAAGACTTTTTGGCTTTAAATCAAAATTTTGACATTTACAAAACAATGTATTCAATTAAATGTTCTTGATTTAAATTAAAACTACGTGTATAATTAAATACAACACCTAAATAATTAAAATCATTTACAGTTTCTATAGCATGGCCATTGTATGTCCACTTTTCATTTGGCAAAAATCCGCCTCTTTTTCGAAAAACCATTATCTTTGTCTTATCAATATTAACTTTCAGTCTCAATGTATTACAATAAGTATATAAATTATCTAAATGGTTCTGGATTTCTTCTGGTGATTTACCCACAATGGTCATGTCTTCTGCAAAAAAGTAATAAAATTAAAACAATGTCATCTAGTTGCAAACCTGAATCAATATTATTTTGCAAAAACAACTCAAGATCTTCTACAGAGATAGAAAATAACAAAGGGGTCGTAACTTCTCGTTGACTTTAGCCAACAGCATAACTAAAGTAATCTGAAAATGCCGAAAAAATTGACATAAAAATCATCCGGGCAATCTATAGGCAAAGAAGCCACTTTGGTGTTAGCGTGTCTAGGTTTTCAGACAGCTTAGCCACGTGACTAAGTGGGCGGAGCGATCATCGTCCAGGCGAGATGTCAATTTAGACTGAACCCGAGTTTTATCCACGACCAAAATCCGATGTCATTAAACGCGCTACGGAATACGAAACAAAATACTCTTTGAACAAAACCTGCCTCAACATGCTTTTTGAGTATGTGTTCCGATAATTTAGAGGTCATTTTATAAACTATTGATATTAATATGAACATAAGTAATTTGAAGAAATAAGCCTACAACGGCCAATCTATCGTTAGAATTCCCGAGTACGTTTAGTATAAGTAGAGTACCCGGGGTACATTTAATTCGTACCCGAGCCGACAATGACCAATCGAGCTGAATCGCGTGCGGACACAACATGTAATTGGCAAAAAAAACAATATATATATATATGTCGGCTTACTATCGTCGAACAGTATCAATGTAATTTAAAGCTTTAACCCGTTAGGGTAGGTAAACACTGCGAGAGAGATTGGTTGATGACGAAAAGGCCGTCCTGGGTTTGGACCGTCTTGACCTGATATCATCATAATTACAACTAAAGAATATTTTAGCATCAATTTTATAACGAGGCCAGAATAATTCACACAATAAATCGAAAGAAATACGTTTTTTCAGGTAATTGTTAAGTGTTTTTAGTTAAGAAACACAAATATTATATTTAAAAGTGTTATGTTTTAGCACTAAATTGATTTAATACGGTGTTTTAAACCTCGCGAATTCGTATAACATTTAGGTACATTTTTTACTAAAATCACCATGTTCTGCAACTTTTTGACATTTCTGATGTTGACTCTGATAGTGCAGTTCTGCGACAGTGTCAGTGATCTCAAAAAAATACTTTTCTTTGACAGCCTTGATAAATGAGTTATTAGACCTTCGGAAGTGGCGTTTCTTGTCTGTTTCTTAAAGGGACACAGGGTTCCCGCTGTCAATCGCCATTGTTGCCAAAGGCAATGGCCCCAAATTTAAAAAAAAGGCACCAGATTTTCTCAAATGGCGAAGTTGTGAAAATCCACATTTTTTCTTTTACCAGCCGGTTTATGGCAGTCATTATTCTATAAATTTCCATGATGTAAGCAATACTGCTGAAATCAATGGAGCATTCCCACTTCTGCAAAGTGGCACGTTATGGTGATAATTGCTACTATTTGGGGTGTTATTACAACTTATCTTAATTGGTCGTCAGTTTTATTGCTTCATAGATAAGATGACCATGAAATATACCGACGTTGCGCTTAAGTGTGAAGTGTCTGTCACAGTAAACGAAGCAGATTAAGGTCCGTTAGGTTGACAATCAAAAAGGTAAGTATCAATTGTTTTGAGCACAATAGGTGTGATTTAAGGCAATAATAAAACATTTTGCATCGATTGGTGCTATATTCAAATCACGTAATATTCTCTTTAGTTTCTTTAATCAATACCATGGCAAAAGCATTTATCCACGTTTTGTAATTTCTCCACAAAAACACATGAAAACTTGTTTCAACGGCCATTTGTGAGCATTTCTGTTAAATAGTTTCATTATTGTAATGTTCTGGGAATGATATATTTTATTTAAGATACCAACAATTTCTGAAATGGAAAGTACGTCATTCACTCGATGTACTATTTTTCGGATATGTTAAAATTCGGACATTTAAAGATGGGGTATTTAACGTGTTGGTTGTTGTTGAAAATTTGTAAAAATATGTTTTGTGTTATTTCAGACAACAATAATGGATGGTGGCAATTATCATAGGCCTTTCTGTCAATAAATATGTGTGAAAACATTCATTTAATTTTCCCTTTTAGATGATGTACATATGTGTGATTCTACGTTTAAATAAATAATTATAATACATTTATGCAGCATTCTGTTACATTGATGTTTACATTATTCTATTCTTAGTTTATTATATTACAATAAAATTTCTCTTTTTGAATTTTCCGATGACCAGGAAGCTGCTGAAGCATCCAAACTGTGGCAACATATGCAGGCTGCCAAGGAGATGTCGATCAACAAAAACAACAATCACTTAAAAAATGTGCTGTTATTAAATAAACTATTTAAATGTGCTTTTATTAAATGAGCTTATTTTATATGCCTTTTTTAAATCAAATTATTAAACATATTGTAAAATGCTTATTTGTTTGTATTATTAAGACATTATTGTCTGTGATTAATGTTTCCCCAGTTTGGCGACAACGTTTTGAATTTGGCGAAAGTAAGTGGCGACAACTTTTTGAAGCCCAGAGGGAACCCTGGGACAAGTTCATGTTTTGGTAAACTGACAAAATTGAAAAAAAAAATGTTTCAGATTCGCAAATTTTCATTGTAGTTATGATATTTACTTGGAAATAGTAATACTGAACATTAACCAAGCATTAAAACATCCAATATATGCATTTTTTGACTTAATTTAAAAACCTGAAAATTATATACAAACACAAAAACGGTTGAATAATTTGGAGAGTTGAGTTCTGATGTTATCGTTATATTTTGTGACATTACCAGGATTGCTTATATAATGTACAAAATACACCACTCACTGTATGAGCATGGATGGCCAAGTGGTTTAAGTGCTAGACTTTTACTCCAAGGGTCTGTTGTTCGAGCCCAGTTGAGGGTTACTTTTTTATCTTTCTTTAATTTTATTCTTTTTTTTACTGGAGCTATTTAGTTCCAATGTTAAAATTTATCAAATTTAAAGTTTTTATGACAAACTTCAAAAAAATGCCAAAATCTGTGACAGCGGTAACGTTAATGGACATCCGGGCGTAAATAACGGCAGTCGTACGTCCGTTTTACAACTGGTGAAAGTCCGATAATCCGCATGTATACTGTTCTTTAATACACAGGACATACAAATCACAACAGAAAATCAGGTCATTCAAGAATCACTTCGTAAACTCCGTGTGTAATCGCCATAAATGCCATATGGGGTAATAGATAATCCACTGATAAGAGATAGCGTGACGGGCGTATTGAATCCAGGCCTTTTTCTGCCTATCTCGCGGGTCCGATAGTCGGACCCATTCCCCTTGCCCAATATGGATATTTTTTCCCCATTCTCAAAAAAAAAATCCTGTTTAAAAAAAAATAAAATTGAAAGAATTGTCTTATGACTTATGATAACAAGACTCTATGTTTCAATTTTTTTTTCAACAACCTACAAAATATATAAATAATTTATATGATTTTTATTCAAAATGGCTGGAAAAAACCCTGCCCAAATAATGCTCTTGTCGATGAAATTTTTTCCCAATTTGGAAGAATTCGCAGGGCTTTTCACCCTTATATAACAGGGGCCGATATTCGGCCCCTTCCCAATTGAAAATAAGGTCATATTTTCCCAACAGTGGCAGAAGAATTTCCCCAAAAAAAAAAAAAAATAANCTGCACAATGAAAAAAACCCTGTTTTAAAAACTTTTAAAAACACGGTCTTCCAAAAATGAGCAGTTATCGCGCATGAAATTCCCAATTTGAAAGGCTAGGGCCTCTTCCCAATGGCCTGATGAAAAGCCCTGATTCGCGACTCGAAAAATCCCCATTTTGCTAGGTACTTTTTCCACAAATAGACAGAAAAAGGCCTGGAGTCACATTACACAGTCATGTATGCTGGCACAGAGACACCACGAAAAATTCTCAGGCTACTTTCCAGTCGCCAAACTGTGCTTGTTCGGCGTCCAATCGGTATTGAGAATGCGTATGAGGGCGGGGTTGACTGGTGACCTTTCTTTTTGATTGACGTCCGCATGAAGTAAGAGTTTATCGCAGATTGATTAACAAGGAAGCACAGTTTTATGTAATATACAATGGTCTTAAACAGTACATTGAAGTCGGTGTTGGGCATCATTATCATACCTTTTTACTGTAAACAATTACTGTAAACAATTGTTACTGATGAAAAGTTAACTGCAAATGGTGAGCAATCAATTACTTATGGCGAGTAAAATATGAAAACAATACCGGTTACCGGTAAATTGTTTATGCGGTAACAATTTAATTTTAGTGCAAGAATATGTCATCATGTTCATTTATAGAATTGAATTACACCATTTTTCTACATTCACATGATAATATTTGCTGCTACACATCCCTCTGTACGTCTACAGGGTACACCAATCACTATACATGTATGATGTATATCCTGTAAAACCCGTATTTTAATAAGAGCGCAAAATTGCTGCTGATGCAGGGCCCTCTCTGACCATCAGGGGAAGGGGCCAGGGTCCCTAATGAGGGGGAATTTTCGCGGCATTTCCCTTTTATGGGGAATTTTTTAACTTACTCTCTTATTACTACATTTGTACTGATTGAATTATATTCATTGCTTTTTTCATAATTAGGTATATTTGAATAGATGTACTTAAAATAAAATTGAGATAAATAATACTGAGGCACTTCTTTCTATAAAAAAAAAAAGAAAAAAAAAAGGGGGATTTATTTTCCAAAAAAGGGGAAAAAAGTATAATTTTTTGATGGGGGACGGGGCCGATCTTCGGCCCCAAAAACAGCAGATTGAGGGCCCTGTAACGTCTGTCAAGTTCCATGCATGGAAAGCATGTGTTGAAAAAGACCATGTGCTGTAACTATAAATAGACGTGCAACTCGGTACATATAGTATTTTAGAATGAACAATTTACATCGGAATTAATGCACACTATGAAAAAGTATTGACTCATTGAAACTAAAGAAAAAAATACGTCAATTTACAAATTTTACATTAAAGGCACTTGTTTACTGGATTATAGGGAAATGGATAGAGTTGTTACATGTATGCATCCAGCGATCAACACATACGGTAGGGTTTACTGAAATATTCATTGCAATAAAATCGGGACTTCCAACTGTTCATGTCTGTGACGTCCACAATTTAACTTAAGGCTTGGAAGTCAGGACTTCCAATTTTTGAAAGCTAGTGGAAGTGCTGATCTGTGAAAAGGTCCCTTTAAGAACGCTCAAACATTTGGGATCCAACCCGTTACCTCCCAGTCGCAAGGTTGACACCATATCCACTGTGCCAAAGTTCAAAAAGTTCCCAATTGAGGGTTTCCAAAAAAAACATTTTTTTTTTATAGATCTCAACATTTAGTTCATCTTACATTGAGCTCTTTAAGCTGAACCTTAGTAAATATTGAAAACACTTTTATTCTCAATTTTGAAGCATTTATAAGCAAAACAACTACAACAATCATTTCCCAATTTTAGCCAAAACGGTAAACCCCGCGATTTTTCCCAATATGAAGGGACCCGGCCCCATTCCCAAAAATGGTGGAAAAAAAAACTGCATGGCGAACTTCTTTTGTTTTATTTTGTATTATTGTTTATTTTATGTAAATTGATGTTGATAACAAGAAAAAACGTGTTGAACGTAATGTGTTTCAGACAATCTAAAAGGCCATGGCTCCTAACAACACCTTGTCAATATGGGGCAACGAGAAGACAATGAATTTGAACACTCTGATCCTCACAAACATCCAGTCCTCTCCTTACTTCAAAGTGAACCTCTATGAGAAAAAGACCTACCATGAGGTCATTGATGAGATCTTCTACAAGGTATGTTTTATTCAGTCACTCAGTCACCTATTTCCACAATTGTCACTATGTGGTTTCTATGGTTACGTTATTATTGGAAACTAAAATAAGCATCCTGCTGTAAATAAAAGTAATTAAGCTAGGTCAATAAAACGAAAAAATAAAGATCCTGTTCTTTCTCCGACAACATTAATTCTGTAGGAGAATGCTGTTTTGTCTGTGACAAAGCTCTTGATCATTTTTAGCTCGGCTGTTTTGAAGAAAACCTGAGGTATTGTCATAGCCCTCTCGTCTTTCCGGGTTGTAGTTGTCGTCGTCCGAAAACTTTAACATTGGCCATAACTTTTGTTTTCTTGAAAATAGCAACTTGATATTTGTCATGCATGTGTATCTCATGGAGCTGCACATTTTGAGTAGTGAAAGGTCAAGGTCATCCTTCAAGGTCGAAGTTAAACAAAAACTTTTTTTCTTTCTTTTTTTCATGTGTATCTCATCGACCTGCACATTTTGATTGGTGAAAAGGTCAAGGTAAATGATGACCTTTAAGGTCAAAGGTCAAAAAAACTAAATCCAAGCACCCACAGCCGAGCGTTGGCACCCGCTATGCGGTGCTCTTGTTTATTTTGGAAACAGCGTTATGACATCTGCATTTAAGAAACATAAATAATTATTTTCAAAGTAAAATATGCTTTAAGTATGGTTATTGGAATGAAAAAGGTGAGGCTCAGCACAATCCTAGGGCAAGGACTGTGTTACCATGTCACGATCATGTGTGATTATAAATAATTGTCAGTGGCTGATCTAAAAGGTAAAACATTGTGCAGAATGTATGGTATATTATGGTCATTTTGTGTATCATGAACATAAAGAAATAAGGTCCTAAATTTTCACCTGTGTTCATGTATTTGTATCTTATATATGATTGTTGGTTGTGTTTGGCAGGTGTCACACCTTGAGCCCTGGGAGAAAGGCAGCAGGAAAACGGCAGGACAGACAGGCATGTGCGGAGGGGTACGTACATGAAGCACCATTGTAGAGCTTCTTTTGTATACAATGTATTTTTATGCCCCCCTTCGAAGAAGAGGGGGTATATTGCTTTGCACATGTCAGTCGGTCTGTCGGTCCGTCTACCAGGTGGTTTCCGAATGATAACTCAAGAACGCTTGGGCCTAGGATCATGAAACTTCATAGGAACATTGATCATGACTTGCAGATGACCCCTATTTATTTTGAGGTCACTAGGTCAAAGGTCACGGTTACTGGAAATATGAAAATGGTTTCCGGATGATAACTCAAGAACGCTGACGCCTGGGATCATGAAATTTCATAGGGACATTGGTCATGACCGGCAGATGACCCATATTGATTTTCAGGTCACTAGGTCAAAGGTCAAGGTCACAGTGACCTGAAGCAGTAAAATGGTTGACTGGAAATAGGAAAATGATTTCCGGATGATAACTCAAGAACGCTTACGCCTGGGATCATGAAACTTCATAGGGACATTGGTCATGACCGGCAGATGACCCCTATTGATTTTCAGGTCACTAGGTCAAAGGTCAAGGTCACAGTGACCTGAAGCAGTAAAATGGTTTCCGGATGATAACTCAAGAACGCTTAGGCCTGGGATCACGAAACTTTATAGGGACATTGGTCATGACCAGCAGGTGACCCCTATTGATTTTCAGGTCACTAGGTCAAAGGTCAAGGTCACGGTGACTCAACACAGTAAAATGGTTTCCGTACACCACCATCACCACCACCACCACACCACCACCACAACCACCACCACCGTTCACAGTGACAAAAATGTATTCACACAATGGCTGCCACTACAACTGACAGCCCATATGGGGGGCATGCATGTTTTACAAACAGCCCTTGTTTACCATTTCAGTAAGCAGACATTTGCCCTGGACTCAGCATAAACCAAGTCTAGTGGCAATTGAAGTTTGACTTAAAAGGATGGGATGGATTGACCTTATTGTTACAGAGTTGACATTGTTGTTGATTTACAATAAATTTTGGTTGAACTGTATATCACTTAAAGGGAATTTGTTTGCTGATATATCAGGCTTCGCGAAATTGCCGGTCCGCCGGTCCTGACCGGCAGATTTCCATTTGGTCCGGCAGATTTAACAAGAAAGACAGTCCTTTCGACCGGCAAAAAGTGCAATGAATGCAAACATATTCATTTTTTTTCAAAGTTGAAAATTCGAAGAGCAAACCCCTTACTACATCGTGAAAATGAAATCGCTCATTGTTTTGATGTTTGCAATAAGTTTGTTACGTACAATTAGCAAATCTAACTGGTTACACAACACCTACTTCAAACTCAGTCGCAAAATCGGAAACTGCGTTCTGCTAAAATGCAATTGAAAATGTAACAGTCAAAGATAAATTAAATAAGTTATCCAATCGATTTAATTGCATGCAAACGCAGTGTATTTGTTAACAGAATTTGAATTCCATTTTCGTCAGGTTTTCAGAAAGTCCCCAGGAAGCACGTTTTTTTTTCATGACTGCGTATGACGCAATAAAACGTTGCTTTGTATCGTATTGCATTCAATCTAAATTTAAATTCACTCGTCCATAAATGGCCAGATTTTTGTTTAATTGATGTTGTAATAATATTGGATTATCGGATATATATGCACATTAGAAAAGCGGTATGTATACATTTATCAATACATATTTAATTTTTTCAATTTCGTTTATTGTCTTTGATCTTCACCTTCACACCCCTGAAAACACAATACACACAATGGGTAATAATCATTACTTTTCTTCCTAAACGAAGTCAACGCATTGATACAGCCTTATTGCATTCACGTTTTACAGGAAATGTCACGTGTCGGTTAAGTAGTAAGTACACTGTATAATGAACACCCCTTTGTGTCAAAACCGGATTTCTCTTGATTGAGCAACAGACGCAGTATGCATGCGTGGATTATGTTGGATTTTAATGTCTCATGTCAACGGTAATTCAGTCTTAATTTTGTTTAAACATTGGACACAATTATTCGTTAGGAACTTAAATTAACTTTTAATAACTGTTATATTATTCGGTTAAAGCACTGGCAGTAGCTTGTTGAGCTAAAATAAAGGGTTTATGTTAATGTACATAGTTGTGTTGTTTTTTTTTTTCGGTCCGGCTAAATTTTCTCCTGACCGGCACATTTTCTGAAATGCCAGTCCGGATGACCGGCAGATTTTTTCCAATTTCGCGAAGCCTGATATATTTATTTTTCATAAACTGATATTAACTGATATCAGGACGATTCAAATTAAACTGTAACCCGAAGTAAATGTGTTTAATTGAAAGAATGACGTTCAACACCCATTTTTCAATCCAATGACCTCTTTAGGATTCAAGTCTGATAATGGTATAATTCATTAAGTTGTAATATATGTTCCCAAAATGTTAGAAGTGAAGTAAATTAGGTTTCACATGTTTGTCCTATTTGTCAGGTGCGTGGTGTTGGGGCGGGAGGTATAGTCTCCAGTGCCTACTGTCTGCTGTACAAACTGTTCACCCTGCGACTCACACGCAAGCAGCTGGGTGGACTTCTGGACCATGCAGACTCCCCGTACATCCGGGGGCTTGGATTCATGTACATCAGGTATGTACATCATCCTATTGGATTCAAACTAGCAAACCTGATCAATTTGAAGAAAAAGCTTGTGAGCTCTATTCAATAGGGATTTGAATCAAGCAGAATGGCAGGAGGGTACCCTCTTACATTTTTTTTGCTGACCTCTTACAAATAAGTGTTGTCTCAGATTAGCCTGTGCAGTCTGCACAGGCTGAACAGGTATGACACTACTCTTTTATGGAATTTTTGGTTTATATGAAGTCTCTTCTAATTGAAATCCAACCAAGGCAAAAAGTGTCGTCCCTTATTAGCCAGTGGAGACTGCACAGACTAATCTGGGACGACACTTTAGGCACATGCATTTAACCCAGTTTTTCCAGAACACGACTCATATTGATGACTGTTGCAGGTACTGCCAGGACCCGAAGGACATGTGGGAATGGTATGAACCCTACCTGGACGACGATGAGGTATGTGCTCACATCAAAACACCACATACTTCAAAACACCACACACATCAAAACACAAACATCAAAACACCTCACACATCAAAACAACACCACACACAACACCACACACATCACAACACCACATACATCAAAACACAGCGCACATCAAAACAACAAACACACATCACAACACCACATAACATCAAAACACAGCTCACATCAAAACAACAAACACACATCACAACACCACACACATCACAACACCACACACATCACAACACCACACACATCACAACACCACACACATCACAAAACCACACACTTCAAAACACAACACTCATTAAAACACAACCCACATTTACATCAATACAGCCTAGTTGCCCCTCGCAAATTCATGCACAAGTCAACAGAACATGCTAATAATTCAAAAGCTTCATGAGAATTCCATTAACAATGCAACCCAATATCATACACACTTCCACACCACACAGTATTACTAAATGCAGAACTCCTGGTATATCAGATGGATATCATCTGAGGGCAGAACAGTATTGGTGAGTATAGCAGTGGCTTTCTTATTTATTTAATGACTTTCCCTGTCCTGTATCTTGCTGTATTTCACTTTGTTTACCATCCTACTTAATTTTTCAAGTAATGTAACACATTTTTTTATTATTGAGTTTATTCAAGTCATGGTTTGTTATGTTGGTAAACTTAAGGTAGATAATTTTGTTGGTAAAGGGAGACTATTTTGTTGGAAAAGGGAGACAATTTTGTATCTTAAGGGAGACAATAAGTTATCAGGGAAAACAATCGCAGATGTAGGTAACATTGTTTTGTGGACGTTTGCTATGACTTGTTCAGTCCTTGAGTGTTTCTTTTGTGAATGGTCATATTCAGTGTTAGTTACAGTGTTTGTATTGACATATCCGCTGGGAATCTTTTAATTTTCTGTTGTACATCAATAACAGACCATGAATTGCTTTTCTTCTCTGTCTACTCTCCTCTAGATGTCTTTGTTTTGTATTTGACTGGTTCCTAAGTCTTTAAAATTTGCAATCCCCCATTCACCAATATTGAGTAAGAAAGAACAACAGGCCAACACAAAATTTGTTGGTGATTGAAAATTTCTACTTACATATTTTCATGAACAAAACCAACCATTTCTTTATAAATATATATATATTTGATTAAGATGCAGTCAGCAGCATTTTAAAGATTTAACTTTATAATATAAGAAAGTTTTACAGCGGACCTAAAAGAAATCTAGTTATTTTAGCTTGTAAAAATTATTTTAAGCTGGTTAAAAAATTGAAAGGTAACAATCCTGACCTCTGTATAAATTATTATGCCAATTTTGAAGACTGGTTCCCTGTTTTAATGTCTTAACATTTATCCACTGCAGGTGGTTAGGCTCTAGGCTCGTGTGGGACTTTCATGCGTGGAATGACGAGCCCGCCCAGGCTTAGCAGGCCCCACTGTGATATAGCATTGAGAGGTTATAATCTGGAACTATCTGGATGGCTGACCTAGGCATGCAGGGCCTAGGCACCATCAGCGTTGCATTTCCACAGGCCTTTTTCTGGCCATTTTGGGAAAAATGAAATTTTGGGATTTGGATTTTTTTTGCACATGAAAAGTCCACTGATTTGGGATAAATTAATTTAATAAAAGTATATAATAATTCTAAATATAAGACAAAAATCATATACATTTAAGTTATAAACTATGTTTGCTGAAATTGATATATATTGATATATAATAATCATAAGACACTTATTTTAAAAAAAATTGGGGGGGGGGGGGTGTTTTCACATTTGGAACTTTTTTACCACTTTCGTATGGGAATGGGTCCGTTTTAACGCCAGGAAAAGGCCTGTACTGTCATAACAAACCAGCCTGCTCAGTTGGTAGAGCGCTGGACTATAAATCCAAGGATTAGGGGTTTGATTCCCGGCCTAGCCAGCATGATTTGTGTGGGTATTTATCATGAAAAGTAGGACAGCTGTCATTTACTGGCTGAAGTTTGGGCACTGAGTACTGGTTAACAAACTTACCCAGGAAAAATTTGAGTAGATTAAGTAACTGCCATGATATAACTGAAATTCTGTTGGAAAAGGCAAAAAATACAAATTAACAAAGATGCTTTATATAGATTGGACATTTTGTGACATGTTTGTTTGTGTTATTTTTACTCAAAACTTTTCCATCAACAATTGCATGTTTTATTTAGGTAAGTTGTTTTGGAGATGATCGATAGCATTAGTAGAAAAATCATGGTGATGCATTTGTATATTACCCAGTTTTAAATTTAATAAATTATTGTCTGAGTTAGGTTGTAGTCCAGCTAATCCGTTTCTTAACACTGACAAATTTAAATTAAATATGTCACCATCAGTGAAGATTGGTTCATAACCATTTTAATGATGCATTGTTTATTTGTTGGAGGAATAATCACAAATGAGGAAATTTTTACAACATATTTTCAGTGATCACAGTCCACATTGAGCCTGGAGTCTGGAAGCCAGGGCCCGTAGTCACCAACCCATTCTTAGACTTAGGAATAAAGAAAAGACTTAGACTTAAGAAAAAAGAATAGATAGATAGACTCAATAAAAATACCTCAGGGTTTGCATATATACTAGCTTAAAATGTTCTTATATTATAATATAAACATATTGTTTTTAAAAAATGTTTTTTTTATAATTATTGGTGTTAATTTCCATGCTAGACTTTACTTTCAATTAGTTTTAGCAGGTAACAGTTGAAAGAATATTCTTTTTTTTTAGACTTAAGTCTAAAAATGGGTCAGTGAATTCGTGCCCAGAATAATTCTCTAGTTGCTTTTCAGATCTCGACAGTCTCTCACGTCCCCACTGTTCTAGAGCTTAACCCTCTCTCCATACAATTCCAGCGTCCTTCTCGATATTAACACGTTTGTCTTGTGTCCGTGTTCACAGGAGATCGACGTGAAAGCGGGAGGCGGTCACATTATGACTATCGGCGAGATGCTACGCCAGTGGCTGGTGAAGCTGGAGTGGTACGCCACCCTGTTTCCACGGATACCGGTGCCGGTACAGAAGGATATCGACATCAAGATGCGGGAGCGCAACATGCAGTGGTTCGAGGCTCCACAGGAGGAGGTCCAGCCAAGACATATCGCTGACGATGAGCTGAACTTTGGAGAGGCTGAGAGATACGCTGTCACTGCAGCTACTAGAGCAAGGTAAGCGACTCAAATTTTCACAATTTAAAAAAAATTGCGTCTCTTTTTTAACAAAATTAAAAAGTTTGTGACTCATTTTTTCACAAATTGAGGAGCCAGAGGCTGCTTCACAAAGACAGGAAAAAAAGCCCTGGTATAAAAAAATGTAAAATTTCACAGTTGAGTTAAGGCCCTTGCTTGTCCAATGTGCTATCAGATAATGAAAACATGGTTGACATTGACTCCCTATCTTTGTGTGTGTTAATTCTTCACATAACTTATTATCACCCGCCAGAGGCGGAGGGATATTGTTTTGGCATTGTCCGTCTGTACGGCTGGCTGTCCGTCCGGCACTTTTGTGTCCGGAGCCATATCTTGGAAGTGCTTTCGGGGATTTCATTGAAACTTGGTACGAGTATATATATGAATAAGACGATGATGCACGCCACATGGCATTGTACACCATCTGTTAATATCGGAGTTATGGCCCTTTGTATCTTGAAAAAATGCTTTTGACTATAGGCACTTTTGTGTCTGGAGCCATATCTTGGAAGTGCTTTGGCGGATTTCATTGAAACTTGGTATGAGTATATATATGGATAAGACGATGATGCACGCCAAATGGCATTGTACACCATCTGTTAATAACGGAGTTATGGCCCTTTGTATCTTGAAAAAATGCTTTTTACTATAGGCACTTTTGTGTCCGGAGCCATATCTTGGAAGTGCTTTGGCGGATTTCATTGAAACTTGGTATGAGTATATATATGGATAAGACGATGATGCACGCCAAATGGCATTGTACACCATCTGTTAATAACGGAGTTATGGCCCTTTGTATCTTGAAAAAATGCTTTTTACTATAGGCACTTTTGTGTCCGGAGCCATATCTTGGAAGTGCTTTGGCGGATTTCATTGAAACTTGGTATGAGTATATATATGGATAAGACGATGATGCACGCCAAATGGCATTGTACACCATCTGTTAATAACGGAGTTATGGCCCTTTGTATCTTGAAAAAATGCTTTTTACTATAGGCACTTTTGTGTCCGGAGCCATATCTTGGAAGTGCTTTGGCGGATTTCATTGAAACTTGGTATGAGTATATATATGGATAAGACGATGATGCACGCCAAATGGCATTGTACACCATCTGTTAATAACGGAGTAATGGCCCTTTGTATCTTAAAAAAATGCTTTTTACTATTGGCACTTTTGTGTCCGGAGCCATATCTTGGAAGTGCTTTGGCAGATTTCATTGAAACTTGGTATGAGTATATATATGGATAAGAGGATGATGCACACCAAATGGCATTGTACACCATCTGTTAATAACGGAGTAATGGCCCTTTGTCTCGTAGTATGTTCATCCGTCCGATTTGCACCCATCCTTAAACAAAATATATGTTGCGGGGGATATCAATTCTACGAATTTGCTTGTTTGGGTATTCATCATGACATCCTTCTATTACCTTTCCCCACCCTAAACCCCATCTCTGATTCAAGTAGAGCAACTACCAGTTATTTGCTTTTAGTACTGGTTAACCAGCTCTCCTAGGAAAGGTTTTAGTCAATGAAATACTGCTGTGATAAGACTGAAATTCTGTTTTAAAAAGTAAAAAAATCTGCTTAAAGAAACAGAATATTTCATGTTATGAACATTTCAAAAAAAGATTAAACTGCTGGCCTTTTGCTTGGTCAAGTTATTAAAAGATTGTGAAAGATTGTTGTTTCTCATGTCTTTTTTGTGAAATTGTGTGATCTTTCTTTGTAAAAATGCATTTAGGATACGACTGAAAAGTGAGAATTTATGTTGTGAAAAAAAGAAAATAGGCAATAAATTATGTATTAGACATGTATAGTTATGTATAATAGAGAACAGTGTTATTATTGTGTATTGTAGGTCCCCTACTCCACCATACAAGTCACGACCCCGCACACCGCCCCCGCGTCACAGGTCACCACCACCAAGACCCAGAGTGTCCCCGAGTCGACACCGACCTCACCACGTTTCACCCACCAGACAAAGGTGTGTAGGCAGTGTAGAACTAGCAATTGTTACCTAAGTATTTCACAGCCTGTCATGAGACTTGTCTTTGCATCTTATTTAAGAGTGTGGTTTCATTTAGTTTAGTTGACATGAAATTTCTTGTCTTTCTAAAATGAGGGGTATTCCTTGGATCTTAAATTTGTGGATTTTTTAATAGTGTCAGATTTAAGACTTTGGACTAACACATTCTTAGAATGTTTGATTTTGTGGTAAAGAGGATCTACAAAAATCCTCAAAATTGTTTGTCTGATGATTAATATTGGTTTCACAGTATCCTCTATTCCTATAACTTCGTGCAGCCTTACAAGTTCGTGCATTACTTGATGACGTCGATAACTAAGCAACATTCGGAAGCACGCGCCCGAAAACTGTTCAACTTTGTAACTCAATAATTTCCGCAGCCGAAAAGACGTAAATCATGAGAAAAAACAGGCAATAACCCAATAAATATGTTATGNAAGCAATTGAAGAATGTTTGATTTTGTGGTAAAGAGGATCTACGAAAATTCTCTAAATTGTTTGTCTGATGATTAATATTGGTTTCACAGTATATGATTATTGATTATAGGTAAATGTCTTCAGACCCTATGATCACAAAACATTTCTAACAATCACATTTGTAATTTATTATACCATTTCAGCTGACAATTCTTTCAACTTTTGACATGAATATTATAAATGGTATTCACAAACAAAATAATTTTCAAAAATGAAAAGTGATGTCTATAAACTGACATCAATTTTGGGTGTCATCATATCATTCAGATAAAATCATTCCTTTTATATCAATTTTCACCTATGTTAACGTCAATGTCACTTAAAATTGATTCCAACACAATTTACATGTGCATGTTAGCCGTGAAATGAGGTGCGCTTTTGGAAAACGGGGTTTAATACACGTGCATAAAGTATTGTCCCAGATTAGCCTGTGCGATCTGGGACGTCAGGACACTTTCCGCCTAAACAGGATTTTCACAAAGAAGAGACTTCCATTAAACTAAAAATACCATAAAAGCGGAAAGTGTTGTCCCTGGTTAACCTGTGCAAACTACACAGGCTAATCTGGAACGACACTTGACGCACATGCATTTAACCAGCTCAAATGTGTTATTTCTGTCTCCAGACAGCGATCCCCACCGCGACCGAGGTCACCACACCGGCAACGCTCACCAAGACCACGGGATGGGGAACCAGCAATGAGATCTAGAGATGGCGAACCTGTGTCTAGAAATAGAGATGGGGAACCAGGGTATAGAACAAGAGAAGGGGAACTGCCATTGAGAACAAGAGACGGTGAACCAGGTTATAGAACTAGAGATGGGGAACCAGGAATGAGAGCACGCGATGGGGAGCCAGCAAACAGATTAAGAGATGGGGAACCAATGGACTTCACCAGGGAGCTGCAGCGAGAAAAGGAGAGACAGGGGAGGCAACCTTCGGAAGACAGGACACATCAAGATGATGATGAAGATGACGATGATGACCCAATTGAATTCGCTAAGAAACTTTTGCTTGCGAAACAACAGCAACAAGGAACGGCACTCACCTTCCGGGAGAAACTTGAGCAGCGAGCAAAATCAATGGAGGCACAAAAACTTAACAATACTGAAAAACATCACAAACATGCTCGATCGAAAGACAAAAATGAATCTGTAACAGATTCTAAGGAAAAAAGTAGAAAAAATGATTCAGTCACAGATTCTAAGGATTCTAAGGAAAAAAGTAGAAAAAATGATAATGTCACAGATTCTAATGAGAAAGTCAGAAAAAGATCCCGCTCAAAAGAAAAAGAGGAAAAAAGTTCTCATGAGAAGTCGAAACATCAAAAGAAGTCGAAAAAACACCACAGGGATCGGTCGAAGGAGCGAGAAAAAAAGAAACACAAGTCTAAGTACCGGTCCAGATCAAAAAGTGTGGATAGAAATGGGAATCAGCCATGATAGCTTTCATTAAAAATCTGCTGGAAAAACCAATCCAGGTCATATACGAAGTCCTACTGAGGTATCGAAAGATAATCTATGTACTACTGCATGTATTCATAACTTAAAAAAAGTAAAAATCCAATATGATGTTGGATATGGCTTTCACATATAAAAAGATCTCTCAATTGGATTATAAGGAATTAACTACAACTGGTGATTGGGTTAATTATGTTTGCCCCACGTAATGGTGGGGAGACATATCAAAGAGCCGTTGTTTGCTTGTTGGTTTGATGGTCTGTCCATATTTTGTGACTGATCCACTCTATTGTGCATGATTGGATTTTAACATTAATTGGCACAAATGATCACCTCATAAATATAGAAGTTGTGTCTGATGCAATAACTATTTTGCTTTCTTAAAGGTTAAGGTTACAGTTATTGTGCATATTCCTCAAATGTTTAATTATTGTGAAATTTTGTGCGTATTTCATGTCCAAGACATAACTTCAGATCCATTTGAACATTCAGAAATAACCTGGCACAGTAAGGAAACAAAATCAGATCATGTGTCACATGCCAAAATTGGCCTGCAATGGACAAGGTCTCCTCTGGAATTCAAAAGTTGAATCGGTTTGTGAATACAATAGAACTTGTTCATGTATAGAGAATTAGTTCAATCGGGCAGACAAAAAATGTTGTTGTTCCGAAAAAAAAACAACAGACTAGTTCTCGTTAGACAGTTATAGGTACGGTTATTCAAGTTAAGTTTGAAATGAAGGAATTGAGTTCTTGAATGCAATAGAAAATACTGGTAATTGCGAAAAATCTGGTTTTGTTTTACTGTTCTTTTAATAGTGATTTTGCTATGGAAGTGAATTTTAATTGTTGTTCATTATATTACGTACAGATATATCGTCATAACATCAGTTGAGACTGAAGGTTGTATGGTGATTGCCTGTATTTGGTGCACAGGGGCACATCCCTTTGATGTTATTCGATTCATTTGCTCTGTTGATTTTAGTATGTAATATTTCATATTTTGGAGCTATACAGAAACAGTTCTCTTATATTTTAGCTATTTGATCACCTCATTGTAGTTGTATATGTATGTATCATGACAGTCATTTGTACATTCACAATAAATCTTTTTAACCTTGATTAAGTTATTTATGCATCTGTTATGTAGTGTGCTAATTTTTATTTACCCACTGTCGCTCGATTGGTCATTGTCGGCTCAGACGCTCAGGTACTACTTAAAAGTACCCCGGGTACCCTCAAGTATACTACTATAAAATAGCCTGGGTACGGATATATACTTAAAAGTATCCCAGAGTATGGGATAGTGCCTTTAAGCGTATTTTGTGTTCCTGTCAGTGTGGTACATTGTACTATTATTTCTATATATTTAAGAGTACCCAGGTACTTTTAAGTAGTACCTTAGCCGACAATGACCAATTAAGCCCCACTGTCGGTAAGAGACTTAATAGGAATCCCATTGTCTGCAATTCTTCCCCAAATTTTTTCCAAAAGTTAGAAAGATAATAAAAATATAACATTTTTTGTGACATGATTTCTCATTTCTATGCAAGATCTCATGATGTACTGATCAGTACCGGTATAAGAAGGCTGTATTTTGTTGGGTAGACATGTGTTTACTGTGAGATGGTTGCACTTCATTGATTTTCAATGGAATTTGTATTTATTATTGGAAATTTCATTTGCGCCCTAGATCTCTCTAACCAAAGCATGTTATCCTCATAGGGTATACATGGTGGTTCTGCTATAATGATCTTTTCAGGGATTTAATGCAAATTTATATCAAACAAGAGATGTGTTTGTCAGAAACACAATGCCCCCTATTTTGCCACTTTGAAATAAAATTTCAATATATTGTTTGGCAGGTTTAGAAAATATCTCCCTTTAAAGCTTATTACTTCCCTTGGATTGTATTTTTTTACCTTTGACGTTGAAGGATGACCTTGACCTTTCACCACTCAAAATGTGCAGCTCCATGAGATACACATGCATGCCAAATATCAAGTCGCTGTCTTCAATATGGCAAAAGTTATGGCCAAAGTTAAAGTTTTTGGACGGACGGACAGACGGACTTAACAGTTCAACTGCTATATGCCTACCTCCTGGGGGCATAATAATGCATTCTCTAAGAAAACTTTGTTTATTCCAACGCTATGACTTCAACAAATGACTCAAATTTTATAAGGCTCAATATGCAGTGTCCTTTTAGAGTGAATGCACTTATATTGTCTGGTTGTTTCTGTATGAAATATCAGGAGCTCCTGGTCATCATATCATTGACCTACACATATGTGGCGTGTTCTGAGAAAACTGGGCAAAATGCATGTGCGTAAAGTGTAATCCCAGATTAGCCTGTGCAGTCCGCACAGGCTAACCAGGGATGACATTTTCCACTTAAATTGGATTTTTGCTAAGAAGAGACTTCATTTAAACGAAAAAAATGACTGCACAGGCTAATCTGCGACGACACTTTACGCACATGCATTATGCCCAGTTTTCTCAGAACACGACTCATATTGTTAAGTCATTTTGATACAACCAATTTTATAGTTGAATTTCTTTCCATCAGAACTCTATATTACGAAATTAAAAAAAAATCTTGAACTTAAGGGTACTGTTTATTTTGGCATAAATGTACTTTTGATACTACATTTTGAAATGTGTAAAACTTAACAGTGTGCACATAATAATTGCACACATAATTCAACATTTAATAATTAGACTGAATGCATGTTGACAAAGCAAAAATATCAGAATGAAAACAACAGCACCGCAGAGCGGGTGCCAACGCTCGGCTGTGGGTGCAGTTTTGAATAAAAAGAAAAAAAATAAAAAAAAATTGACCTTTGACCTTGGAGGATGACCTTGACCTTTCACCACTCAAAATGTGCAGCTCCATGAGATACACATGCATGCCAAATATCAAATTGTTATCTTCAATATTGGAAAAGTTATGGCCAATGTTAAAGTTTTCGATGTTTTTTTACCTTTGACCTTAAAGGATGACCATGACCTTTTACCACTCAAAATGTGCAGCTCCATGAGATACACATGAAAAAAAATGTTTTTTTGACCTTGAAGGATGACCTTGACCTTTTATCACTCAAAATGTGCAGCTCCATGAGATACACATGCATGCCGAATATCAAGTTGCTATCTTCAATATTGCACAAGTTCTGGCCAATGTTTAAGTTTTCAGACGGCGGACGAGATGGCTATGACAATACCTTGGGTTTTCTTCCAAAACAGCCGAGCTAATAAAATGAGACACATAAATAATGTAACCTATAATGGTCAACCCATTCGAAAGACAAATAAATCTTACAGGACATGAGGTCCGAAAAGATTCAATTTACCGGACCTCACCAGATTTTACTGGACCTTGTTCTTCTTTAACCAAACAATAAAACACACCATTTATAGAGTTTATTTTGTATCATAATTACGTTCACAATATTCAACAATTCTAAATTCAATAACATAAAAAATAAATTTAAACCTGTTCCATTATAACATAAGGTAATACATGTGTTTTCGATTTAAAGGGAAAAAACTTTGTGACACAAGGTGCAATATTTGACTGGTTCTAAGAATATCACTTGCAGTTGGTTAGGTCACCAGCAAAGATAGTAAATTCAACTGTTTGATATAATTGTAAATCAAATAAACCAGCCTTCTATAAAGGATCAAAATCTTGTATATTGTGCACGTTTTGAAATAAATTTTAGTTTATGTCTGCCTCATTTTTTTGTCCAGATCATAGATGTATCTTTTAAATGATAGAATGATTCTGATTGGGTCTTTGTCCATGAGCGTGTCTTCCTGATTGGTTGATTCCTCTTCACCTTTTTTGCTCTTCTTTTTTGCTCCACTGTACTTTTTCACAATGTCGTCTGGTAGACCAGCTGCAAAAACAATATCATATAAAAATAAATACATTATATCTTATTATGCAGGGGTATCAAAATGTCAAAAAGATTTCAAGCATAGTAAAGCTGTCCGAAACTAATTTCATACTTTTGAACTCTTTAAGAATAAATTACACGCTTAAATTAAGTCCTAAATACATAACTGTTTATTGTGAATGCTTTTTTCATGAGGTACATGACAACATAACAGTTCAGTTAGTGGCATAATATTTGATCTATTATATCTGATGAAAACTTGCATAATTGTAGAGAAGGTACAAGGATATATTCGTTCATGCATACTGTTGAGCATCGGATTAATGTAAGCCGGGAATAAAACCATGACCACACAGTCATATTGTCAATTATCTATATGTTGGCAGCAACATTTCACTGTTCTTTTCTGATTATAATCTGGTGACATGCTCATTACTGACCTGGAATTCTGATCTTTATTTTCCCACTCTGACCGAACCCACCTTCGATAACACCCGCTTCCCCCGTAGACAGTTGTATCTGTAATAGAATCATAGGAAGCTTAAATGTGATGATAAAATGATTTTAAAGGGAATATTTGTTACAATTATAATTATAGAGCTGCTTTTTGAGTTTCATAATTTGCCTTTCATAGAATCATGGGAAGCTTAATTAAATATGATATTTCAAAATGATTGTGAGTTTTAGAAAGCTATTAAACCGGTTTGAAACCTAAATGCTTTGCAATGACCATTAAAGGTGGTGATCCGAGTTTTAATCATTGTATAAATAGTTGGTGTTTTGTTATACAAGTAGTGGATAAAAACAACAATTTATCTTCTTAAAGTTTCTGGATTTCATCATTTGCTATTGCTATATCAAGAATACATACTTCTAACAAGAGGCCCATGAGGGCCTGAATCACTCTACTGGCT